>VZTE01000434.1:125975-145972 GCA_013397775.1 Eulacestoma nigropectus | reverse complement strand
TTTTTGCCTCCCCCCGCTCCTTCACTACTTCTTCGGTTCACTCGCGCCGCTCCCGCCGCCGCCGCCGCTCCGCCCCGCTCCGCTCCCCACGGGAGGCAGCGCGGGTCGGGCGCGGAGCCGTCCCGCGCCGGCCATGGCCTAGCGGCGGCGGCCGGGGCACAAGATGAGTTTCCCGGCGGAGGACGGCGTGGGCAGCCTGTGCCACAAGGCGCTGCAGATCATCTCGGAGCTGTGCCTGGGCGGGCAGGTGGAGCGGGAGAAGTGCGCCGGCATCTTCCCCTTGGAGAGCGCCCGGCAGGGCATCGGCGGCACAGGTACCGACCCCGGCCCCGCCGCCGCCGGGCTCGTCCTGCCGCCGCCGCGGGGAGGACAGCGAGGCGTGGGCGGCCGGAGAGCGCAACTTTTTCCTTTGCTTTCCCTGCGTGCGGAGGGGGCGGAGGGGGGGGGCAGGCACGCAGCCCGCTTTAAAATCCGCTCCCTCTCTCAGCCCGCCGGGGCTGCCGAGGAGCGCTGAGCGGAGCGCCAGGACCTCTGGGGCGGGGACCAGCGCTGCGGGGAAACGCGGGGCAGCGGGCGAGGGTGCGGGCGTGGGGACGGGGGGCACGGACAGGTGCCGAGGGGACAGAATTCGCCGCCGGCTGGAGCCCCACCGCCGGAGCCGGCCCCGTACCCGCGCAGCTCTCTCGTTTGCCATCAGCAGCTCCGCTCCGG
This sequence comes from Eulacestoma nigropectus, assembly GCA_013397775.1. Taxonomy (NCBI): domain Eukaryota; kingdom Metazoa; phylum Chordata; class Aves; order Passeriformes; genus Eulacestoma; species Eulacestoma nigropectus. The sequence goes on along the minus strand of VZTE01000434.1, from coordinate 145,261 downwards.
CAAGGTTTTCCCCACGACGGGAGTTTGTCTGTACGGAAAGCTCGGCCCCGGGCTGCTGCTGCATGTGTTAGCGGGGCCGTGCGGGCGGGGAGCGGGGCAGAGGGCTGCGTTTGATGCTCTTGTCACGGGTGGGCAGCGGTTCCGTGCTCCGGGCGCGCCGCGCGTGGGATGAGCTCGCTCGCTCTCTCTCGTGTCCCCGGCTGTCCCTCTGCCTTTGGCGTGTGGAGCCGGGGGCCCGGGCAACAGGTCGGGCGGCGAGGAGTGCGGGCAGCCGGCACGGCTCGGGACATAGGCGGGCGTAGCTCGCCAACTCCCGGCTCGCAGTCTCCGCTTTGTGAGTGGGTTTGGAGTATTTTGCATCCTTTCCGCTCATCTCTGGGGGCGGCAGGAGAGCTGTCTGACAGCCGATGGGAACCTGTGGAGTCAGGGCAGAACTTCGGTCCGGCCCAGAACACTTGCCTAGGAAAATTTGGGTAGGGTGGAAAGAGAAAATCCAGATTAATTTAAACATTCCGAAGTCAGAAGAATTGTCGTATTGAAACTAAGATTTTGAGTCGTAATAGTGGTGTCTTTGGTCCCTGATTTGTGGATTTTCTGCACCTTTTGGAACGACTCTGTACTTTTGCATTATCCTGTGCAGTGCTGTCCGGACACCTTGCTTTCCTTGGCACTTATTTTTATGACGGGGCTGGAAAATTAGTCGAAGTTCTGTGTTCAGTTTCTGCCAGAAGGGATTGATAAACCCTACCGTCTGTCCATAAATGCAAATGAACAGTTTGCATTGTGGCCAGCAAATGCCAAGTGCAAATTAAATAAATTAACACCGGGTCATGTAAAGCAGAAGGTTCTCAGCGTGTGCCCCAGCTGTGCTGTCGCTGCAGCTGATGGGCTTTTTGTTGTTGTTTTCTTTTCTTTTAATACCCAGAAATTTTGCCACAAATCTCGCGTTATTTGTAGTAATCACTGTAGTAATCAATCAAAATCACTGTTGTCTGACCCTGCGCTACTCAGCCCAGCCGCCGGGGCAGGGCAGCAAGGCGAGGAGGGCTGCAGCCTTTCCACCAGCACGGATCATGAATATTCAGATCATGCACTGTGTTAGTCTTCATGGTCTGAATGGTAGAAGGTTGAATGAAAATAGCATCACCCTATGGAGCCTGGAAAATTGGGCTCCGCAGAGTTGGTGTATAAACAGGTGGGATATGAAGGACACAAAACATTCCATGAGGTAAACCAAGATCTGCTGTTTAGAAAATGTGAATCTTCAGCACTTAGTTCAATATTGCATTGTGTATAATAAGAGGAGCTTCTTTTTAAACATTTCTTGTAAGTCAATGATCTTCTTGGGTTTCCATTTGTAAACCCTAACCACTTTACAATTGTTGGACTAGGGAAAAAAGTATAGTTAACAGACCAGGAGCTGGAACCACTGGGTACCACATCTCAGCTGAATTCCTGAATCTCACTTTTTCCTCCGTAAAAGGAAACCAATATTGGATGATGGGTGTCAACTTTATTGAGATGCACAGTATATTGAGCATTGACTCATTAATAACACTGCTAATGAACATATATTAATGCTCGGTCTCCAGAGGAGGAACAGACACACTGTCGTTGTTGCTAATTGACAATATTTTAATATGTAAACACTTGGGTAGACAAGATATAAACATAACTTGCATCAATTTTATGAACAGAAAGATTCTAAATACAGTTTAGGTTGAGAGAAGTGGCACCACTGAAAGGCGAGCCATGTCATATCTCTTCTTCTCTTCAAATGGACATAGAGTTCCTTGTCATCTCTATGGATAAAGCTAATGTTGTCCAGAGCATTGAACAATCAGAGATCCTCTTCATTAGAGGTAGAAATGTTAAGTTCATTCAGTTTTCCTCATCTCAAAAAGATACCCAGAAGTGTCAAAAAGGTAGCGTAGGCAAAAATCACTAATGAGAGGTCACTAAAGGAAAGAAGTCTAAACAGTACCAAGCCTGACAGAGCTCAAGAAGCATTTGGACAATGCTCTCAGGCACATGGTGTGATTCTTGGGGATGGTCCTGAGCAGGGCCAGGAGTTGGACTAGATGATCCTTGTGGATCACTTCAACTCAGAATATTCTGTGATTCTGCAAATCGTGAGGAGACACATATTTGGAAAGGAAAGAGCGGTGCAAGCAACCTTTCAGAACGTAGAAGAGTAGATGGTAAAAAAAGGAAAGCAAAACATTTCTATTTAATACAAGAATAAAAACATATTCTGGAAGTTGAAAACACTGTGAAATGCAACTAGAACTGTATTGATATGGTTACGTTAGTGAGTGTGATGATAGCTTTCTGTTCAGTTAGACCATGAAAAGCAGCCAAGCTTCTCAGAGGAATCAGCTACTTGAGGCAGAAGATGCATCACCCAATCACAGGCTCAAAGCAAAATATGAGACAATATTGACCTCATGACACAAGAAGTTTCAGAGGGAAGCAGAGAGGCTGGGCAGTGATTTTTTTTGATGTAGATGTCGAGATAGGAGAAAGAAGCATAAAAAAGGTAACATAAACAAACACAAAGAAGAGGAAGCCGGAGACACAGAACAAAAAATGGTGACTATGGCTCTGGGAAGGCAGAGTATAACAAAATGAAACAACAGAGAAGAAAGGGGAGATATTCAGGTTTCCTGCCAATGAGAGAACAGATAGGATTAGATCAAAGAAATGACTGATTATTCAACAGGTTTTCCTCTCAGTGACAGCACCAACACCTTAGAACCCTCAGTTACTGCTCACTACTTGGGTCAAGAAGGGGTAATCATATTTACTGTAATGAATAATTAATCTAAAGAACTCAAAGCAAATAATCTTCATGAGACAGATAATTTTGTGAATTTCTAAGAACTTTAGATAAGTGAATATAGACATCTGTTGTTATATTTTCTGCCCCAGTAATTACAAGAACTATTAATTTGCTCATCTCAAGGGAATGCTCAAGTGAGAAGATTAGGAAGTTGTTTATGTTTATGGTACATTTGGATGATTAGATAACTGTGAGCTTTCTTCTGAAAGTATAGCATTCTTGGCAAAATGCTCAATTAGATGTGTAGCTGTTTTGCTTTTGTTTTACACCTCCAGCACATTTAGGCAAAGTAATTAAGATGTCAATTATAAGGGATCAGGTGGAAAATAAATGGGAGCTAGGTGTGCAGGATTTCACATAATAAAATTTATCACTAAACTTAGTAAATTATTAATTTTCTATAACTGTCCCAAACTCATATATGCAGTGTGGTTATACTGGTATCTTGGCTCAGGTTATGTCATTAATAAAGGACTCTAATTAATTTTTTCCAGCTAAGCATCCCTCCTCATTTTCAATGGAACCAAGCACATCAAAGGTCCCAGTTGTGAGCATTTCTGAAGATTAAGCCAATTGCATACAGCATAATGAGAGGAGTTTGGACATTCTGCTCTAGGGACACGTGTTTAAAATTCATTTTATGTCCTCTGCAAATGGTGGGTACTTTGTGCTGTCTTTGCCTTTTTTTAGGCCTGCTGGTCATGCAAAACTTTCCTCTCTCATTATCAGTTCCCATGGGTGACCAATGTTTATTACAGAGCTGGAAACCCAGCTGCTTCCCTGGCAAGAGGACATATTTTCTCCCACTAGAGTGGGTATAGGATATCTTGAGAGTGATGTTTACTCTTGCTCCTTTGCTTGTCAGACAATTGATTTTTGAAAGTTGACCATGCAAACAGCATGAGCTTCTAGGGGATCATTTGTTATTCATCTCAATATTCTACTCACAGTTATTTTATTAGCATAACGGTTTAACCTCCCAAGTTTTTAACCCTACCCCTGATTGACAGTTTGCCAGAGAAGTACAGAGGGAGTAAGAACACACTGGAGCATCCCGCACATGGCCAGTCTGTAATACAGGCTCACTCTTCTACGAAGAGCAATGTCTTGTGTCCTCCTGCTGTAGCTGGCATGAGCCTCCTGTTGACTGTCAGAAGCTTTCCTGACAGCTCTTAACCTGCTGGATAGCAGCTGGTGGTTTACATTTAGTCCTGGTTCCTTTGAACACGCCTGTGTTCATGCACACAGTGCACACACATCCACATCCACAAGCAGTGTAAGCTGTGGCTACGCTTACACTACCTGGATATATTTTTGGAAGGGGGAAGAATGGATTTACCCCATAGAGTGCTTGTAAATTCTTCTCAACTGTGCCAAAGTAAGCATAACGGGGACAAGAAATGGTTTGAACAAATGTGAAGGCTATGGCGATCAGCGTAGGACTGCCATACAAGAAAGGGACATTTTTCTTCATGATAAAGTAACTGTTGTGTGAAATAAGTGAGCATTCTGTTACAGAGAAATGAAACTGAGTATCTCTGCTAAAGGGAAATGAGAGAAAATCAAATAATAAACATTTTAACAGTTAACAGACCGACCAAATTATTTACCATACAGTTCATCACCTGGTTAGATCAATGTTGCTACCAGAAAAATAAGGCTTGGTTGGAAAAAAAGTGCAGGGCTACCGAAAAACACAACTTACAAAATCCGTGTTAGCAAGCCATGAAACCCAGAAATGCATCTAATTTAGCAGTGTAAAGGCAAAACAGAGGGGTAAACGTACCACTGAGACCAGATTTATTTACAGCAAATGTGAAGGCAGTCACAACAACGCAGACAGCAGCAATGCACAGTAAAAACAAGAGGTTTACAAAAACATCTTCCTCTATACACATTTCGTAAAGAAATACAGGGGAAAAATACAGAAAGATTTATACCATCTGGAGGACAAATCTGTAAAGATGATGAAGAGACACAGTGTTTTCCTGGGTCCTGTCATGTGTGTGAGATGTTTGTTATATAATGCTGGGTAAGAATAAACATAACCACGACAATTCAAAGATGATACTTGAGCTGCATGAACCTCCTTACAGCTTATGCTATGCTTATGGTGAACAGCAGTCCAGTGAGCTTATGATGTGTTTTCATTTCCTTGTCTCAGCTGAAAGAGGATAATGAGGACTTCCTGTAGACACAAAGAGATCCTCACAATGTGAGAACTGCGTGGGACCAAGCCTAAGGCTGGGGCTTTCTTGTTTAATGGAAAGCTAAGTGGGCAGGTGTGGGTCAAACAGAGAGTCCCTCCTGTTAAGTGAGAGTCAACAAGTAGAAAAACATGTCGGCCAGAAAAAGCCTTGGAAGTGAAGACCAGTAATTTACATGTGATGTGCTACAGCTGAGAGGACAATGTGCAACATCTTTTTCTTCCTACACTGCAGGCAAAAAAAAATGACCCAGCCAGGCAAAACTGAGAGCCATCATCTCTAATATAGCTTAGATAAATTGATTTTGACAAGAGATTAATAATTCTGTGTGCTGTGATCATGTAGTAAATCACAGTGATACTTGACTTCATTTGGTTCCCTTCCTGTCAGGAAACTAGCTACCATAGAGCTCTGCTAGCATTAAGAAGCGATCTCCCAGCCAGAAGATGGTGGTGGCTGTGTGGGGCAAATTCAGACACCAGAATGAATTAGCAGGGAGGGAACACATTCACAACAGGGTCAGAGTAAAGGTTTGAGGAAGATCTTCAAAGGATGCTGCTCTATGAGAACAGGAGAGGAGGTCACACCTACGCTTTTAACTGAAAGGCTTTTTTTGCCATTTGATATCTAAGTCAGGTGTTTTGACAGGTTCACATTAAGAGAGAAAATACAAGACTCTGCACCTGCCACTTTCTGAGGCATGCTAGAGCATCATGTCCTCATCTGAAGGGATTTGGATGAGACAGAGGTAATTGTGGAAGATCTGCTAATGCAGAGTAAAAATTAATACCAGCAACTTTTTATGTGCTTAAAATTTCCCCAAGGAAAACCGAACAGCAGAAATGATGGGTTGGACCAACTAGTTCATGTACATAAGGATAAGGGAGATTTATTGGCCCCAGACCTTTTATAATTTATAAGGGTCCTGCTTCTCTTCAAATCCTAGAAAATCAGAGACATTAATTTATCTAATTGAGCTGACTCCTGGTATTGCATACACAAGAGTTCCTTTATTATGGAAAGGATGAAGTTCCTTATGGCTCAGTGAACAAGAGAACAAATTCAAAGTTAAAGAAAAATATGTTTGAAGACAGGTTACAGACATTGTGCTTTAAGAGAACCAAGATCAGATATAGCCAAAGAAATGTGTCAAAAGAGACTAGAAAAAAAGAGACCCCTCCCCTTTCTCCAAGTGTTCCCCTTTCACCCCTGCTCCTTTTCTGGCAAGAATCCATTCTCTTTAATGTGGTTCACATCAGATGTGCCTGACTCTCCTACACCTGGGCATCTACATCACAGCACTATGGCATGTTTCTGTCTCCAGTCAAGATCATGGGTTTGCGGAGTGTTTTTCCAAAGTTCAGCCTCAAGAGGCATATGTTGTCTAAAATGTAAGTGGCCTTAATTTGGTTTTGAAATGGAAGTCTGCCGATGTGCATGTTTGCAAATGGGTTCATGGGCAGAACTTTTCTGAGGCAAGTTCCAAAAAAAAACTTTGGAAGCCATAATACAGAAACCATTGCTCAAGATGTTGCCTAGCATCCAGAAAAGAAAAAAAAAAACAAAACACGGGGAGGTTTCTGAAGTACTTGCCTGATACAAAACTGGCTATCAAGGAGACTTTAATGGTAGAAATGTATCGGAGGATATTTATAAAAATGCAGAGAGGTTTTGAGGCTTCTCAATAGACATGCCTTTCTTAAATTAGAAGTATAAAATTGTCCAAAATTTCATGTCTTGAAAGAGTAGTTTTAAATATAATACCATGAGGAAACAGGATGCTTTCAGTTATTATATTTTATCAAGACTAGGAATATGACATTAAGGACAGAGGTCAGTAAAGGGAGTTCACCAGGAGTGAAGAGGTAACTCCATTGAAGTCATTGAAAGATCTCCCACTGACCAGAAGGGGATGGTGTGAGAAAAAAGATCTTCTTGACATTTCTGGGTATACCAAGCATGAGAACAAGAATGGGAAATGCATAATTCTGTAATATTTCTGAATATTCAGAAGGATCCTGCTCTGTGCAAATCAAAATCATTGCAGACAAGCTGCAATTACCAGTTCAGAAAGATTTGTCATACAACTGCTTCTAGTTCAAGATGGTTTTTGTTTTCTTTTGGACCAGACACCAGTGAGAACATTGTTCACAATGCTGACAATCAATACTGTCCCAGTAGAGTGACTGTATCTCCTCCTGCCCCTAAAAACTTAGGCAATCTTTGGATTTGTCACCAGTTCTTTATCTTTAAATAATACTTATGTACGTGAAGTACAGCCCTGGTCTGATGACAACTCCATCCTTCAGTACCCATTTTTCTTCCCGACCAGGTTTCCTTGGCAGGGATGTGAAGAAGCTCCAAGTCTGCAGAACTGTCTCTTAATGTTTTACATTCTTTGGCTAAACTTCCTATAAAAAGTTAATGTAAGAGACATATCTAGCCTAACACACAAAAGGTGATTTCAGTCTTCACATAACAACAAATCTCTCATAATTGCTCCATCAAGCAACTGACAGAAGGAAGGACATGAAACAATATGCTCTTTATGTCAGTTTTTATGGCATACTAATTGCTTTTTTAGTAATTGTGGCAATAAATGTAACTAAATAGTTTTTTGTAAAGAACTATTTTTTGGTCAATTTTTTTGCAATTCAAATATTTCATGTATTTGTTGCATTATGAAATTCGATATGAGGTTGTTTAACTAATTAATAAAATAGCAATAATTGAGACTACAACTGTTTGTAGAATTAGTTCCTTATCTCTGCTCTTGAGACTTTAGATGTTTCATAGGATTATTTTATGGCTATAAAACATATATTTTCTGTAAAGATTTTGGGAGCTTTTTCAACTCTGTAGTTAATGGAAATACAGAAAAACAGCTTAGAGAAAGCTGAAGTACAGGAGTAGGTGTTGAAAGGAGACAACAAGTTACTTGAAGGCTTGAAAAATGTCTTGCAGTGAAAAACTTAAATTAGAATTGGCTAGAAATGCTTTGATGCAATGTTTTTCGGCTGATAGTATCTATTCATCAAATTGAAGCTCCGCTGGAAGGGATCAATTTTCATATTTCTGGTTTTGAAATGTTTCCAGCAGTTTCAAAGTTGTTAAAACATCCTCCTTCAACATTTTCCAAATGAAAAACACCCTACAATTTTCAGTTCTAAGAGTCTTCCTCTCAAAATATAACCTAATTACGCCAACCATCCCTAAACTGAGCTGGAAATACCGTAGATCACTTAAAATTTAATTTCTTTTTGTTTTTGTTTTTATTTTTGTTTTTCTTTTTCTGTTTTCTTTTTCTTTTTTTTTTAAATTTGTTTATTTCTGGTAGACAATCAACATTTTCAAGAGTTCTACTTTTCATCAGGCTTTGAGAACAGAAAAAAATTTGGCCAGGTTGCCTGACAATTCATCTGGTTCAATCTATCAAAACCAGTCCTTCAGCGAGGCATACCTCTGTATGAATATATTAAATTCACTTTTGACTGTGTATTGGGTTTGCTTGGCCAGGTTTTGGCAGCAGGAGGAGCTTTAGTGAGGTTTCTGTGAGAAGCTGCTGGAAGTTTCCCCATGTCCAACAGAACCGAGGCCTGCTGGCTCCGGGATGGACCCACCCTGGCCTAGGCCGAGCCCACCAGCCACAGTGGTTGCAGGAAAATATTTTTAAGAAGGGAGCAAAAATCTGCTGTGCATCAGCAGCTGGAAGAGGGGAGTCAGAATTTGTGAGGAACCGCTCTGCAACACTGAGGTCAGTGAAGAAGGAGGGGAAGAGGAGCTCCAGATGCCAGAGTGAGTTGCCTCCCTCTGCAGGTCTTCGCCGCTGCAGCCCATGGAGCATCCCAATCCCAAAGCAGGTGAATTCCCAAAGCAGGCCGTGACCTTATGAGGAGCCCACCCTGTAAAAGGCTCCTGGAAGTGTCTGTGGACCCGTGGAAAGAGAGAGGATCCCTTGCTGGAGCAGGTTTTCTGGCAGAGCTCATGACCCCGTGGTGGGCTCGTGCTGGAGCAGTCTGCTCCCGAGAGTCTGCGTGCTGTGGAAGGGACACACGCTGGAGCAGTGCGTGACAAGGACTCACACTGGAGTCTGTGCAGGACTGTCTCCTGTGGGAGGGACCACACACCGGAGGAGAGGAGCAGGGGAAGAGTGTGAGGAGTCCTGCCCTGAAGAGGACGAAGCAGCAGAGACCATGTGTGATGAACAGATGCAGCCTCATGGCCCTGTGATGCTGGAGGGGGGAGCTAGAGAAAGCAAGAATGAAGCTGAGCCCCAGAAGAAGGGAGGAGTGGGGAAAGGTGTTTTATGGTTTGGTTTTATTTGTCATCATTCTGCTCTGATTTGGTAATAAATTTATTTCCCTAAGTCGAGTCTGTTTTGCCCACGGCAATAATTGCTGAGTGATCTCTCCCTGTCCTTATCTTGACCCATGAGCTTTTTTGTTATTTTTTTTGTTATATTTTTGTTATATTTTTTTCCCTGTCCATCTGAGGAGGGGAGTGATAGAGTAGCTTTGATGAGCCTCTGACATCTGTCAATCAACCCACTACAGACCATTCCCTATCACTGAGTCTCTCTCCTTGCTATTAATGTCTGCCATCTGCTGAAACAGAAGGGCCACATCCAAACCACCCACTAAGAATGATCATTGTCTATTCTAATTCCAGATCCATGGCCAGGAATTGACTGGGAGGGTATGAACTAGCCCAGTTTAAAACCATTCCAGGGAGCGGTAAAATCAATTGAGTTTTGAGTCCTGCGTTTGTTTCCTGGCATGGTTTATTTTATTTGCATTTTGTAAAGATGTCTTATGAAGCATAGCATATCTTTTAGTCCTTCATACAAAAACACGAAAGAAGCAATGTCTGTAAATTACAGCTACAGACATACAAATTTGCAACAGAGTGACTAATCACTGAAAAAAAGCTGTAAACTCAGCATCTCTCAATGTCTTCCCTTGTCAAGGCAGGACAGTCTGCTGCAGAACAGGCACAAGCCAAGCAAAAATTAGTGGGCTAGGAAGGATATTTGGGTAAATAATAGATTAAAACAAATAGCCTAATAATCCCCGCTGGGGAGAAATCATCTAGAAAAATCATTAGAAAAAGTATAATTTGCTTCTTTTGTTACATTATTATTAGATATAACTATGCATCCATTAATTTTGTAGAGGTATCTTCAATTCAAAATTTGCCATACAAATGTCTCAATAACTGACGTGCTTATTCCAAGGGCTACATTTTGACATTTACCTGCAAGTAGAAAAGGAAGACACCCTTTTCAGGTCTGTCAGGAAACGGCCAAGGAGACACTTCTGTTCAGGGCAGCACAGCAGCTTGTGCCGAGCTCCTTAAATCCAGAAGCACATCTGCCAATTTGCCCATGACACTGGCCAGGACATACGTGATGTAAGGTTGAACAGAACTGTATCTTTCAAATCTCCAGACTACAACATTTTCTATACGTTTATGCTTTTCTCAGACATTTTGGTGATGAGTGGTCTGTAAGTTCAGTGTTTGTTACTGAGAATGGCACCTGGATATTATATATTAAAAAAGAAAACATCTCCAAATTTTCAGCTTCAGCTTTCTATCCTCATCATTCTGCTTCATCTTTCTATCTTCATTCTCATAAGGGCTGGTGAGGTACATACTGTTTCATGGAGCTAATCCATACCTTTTTCATTGTGTGAAAATCTATAAAAATATGCTCAAACTCTCTTAGCACTTTTGCACTGATTCAGTTTAGTAGCCTGTAGCCTGGAGTTTTAGGTACAAAGTATTAGCTGTTAAACTGTCAAAACTTGTAGCAAGCAACAGCAGCCATTACTTGAGGGATATTTAAGCAGAGTTTAGTGAATAACTTTAAGGCATATGAAAGCGTCTTTTGAAAAGGAAAGGGATTTCTGGGTTATAATGTTACAGGATACTGGAAAAATCAAATGGAAGCATGCCACATAGAATGAAACTCCTAATTGGGGCTCAACTGGCAGTCCTGGTGATCCACCATCTCCTAAAATACAAGTGTCCACAGAATTTTGTTGGTATGAAATCTGTTCTCCTATATTCTATCTTTGGCCAGGCTATTGGATATGCTAAGCAGTTTTGGCAAGGAGAAGCCAAACACAGGGCAGCAGGGGTAGTTCAGCATACAGCATGATCTCTGTACAGCTCAGGGCATTTCATTGTGTTCTCTGAAGCCAGCTGCATTTTCACAGCAGAATTTTAGATATTGATATATCTATGCTATCTTGGTCTGCCACGGTCTTGGTCCAGAGCTGACGATTTAACCACAGAAATTTCTTATTTATGAAGGACTTTATCTTGTTCCTATTTACGCCTAAATGTTAGGTTTTAAAATGCTTCTGAAGCAGTCGCCACACAGAGTCACAAGTTTGGCAAATCTTGAAGAAATTTGTGCATCGGCTCAGCAGTTTCGATCTGATCTGTCTTCATGTGCTCTGATAGAAAATGTTGACTGTGGCTTAACTTTTTTGTCAAGGCACTCTTGATGTTCTAAACATATGTTCTAAAGAACTAAGCACCAACAGCCTCTCACTGAAATTGAAGTTGTGGGTGTTTTCAGGAGCTATGTGTCCTCCACCTGAAGTCAGTAAGCAAAGGGATGTGTACGTTACCTATAAGCAAAAGGTTGTCTATATAGGAGCTTGTTATCAAACTTGGAAATCTAGATTTGGGAACAGAATTCTCATCTGTTTTCCTTTAAATCTCTGTGGTGATATTGGTGGTTTGATTATAATAATTTTGCTTTAGCAAAATAAGTAAATATTTCTTTCACCTACTGATCTCAAAGTCCTTAGCCAACAATGGCTGGGAGGTTTTGGGATCATTTCCTAAGTCTCTTACTTCTGAGAAGGATGTCTGAGTATGTGGTGTGGTACACCTCCTGGCCCTTGGCCTGAACAATTAAAGGAGTGTTTGTGAAGCAGATGTGAGAAAATAATAGCATCGTAAAGGTACAGGCTTAGATATCGAAAAGAAGGAAAGAAAAAGAAAAAACCCACAACTTTAAATTGGACTTTAAAGCTCTACACAAAAATATTGATAAAAAAGCTTCTATCTCCTTGCCTGTGCCATTTTTAATTTTTTTTTTCTCTGCATGTTTGTCTGTCATGATGATTTTTGTTTCTAATTCCTTGCAGATGTCTCAGTCAGTCTTTTAGCAGTTGTCGTCAGCTTCTGCGGGCTCGCCTTGCTGGTGGTCTCACTTTTTGTCTTTTGGAAACTGTGTTGGCCCTGCTGGAGGAGCAAACCTCTCACCTCCAGTGCCAGCAATGTCCCACAGAGCAACTCCAGCGCTCCTACAGAGGTTTTGGAGAACAGTGAGAAAAAGGAAGTTAAAGAAAATGGGAAACCTACAAGCAAGGTACTTGAAGCAGCACTGAAAATTAGCCACACTTCACCTGATATTCCAGCAGAGGTCCAGAACGCGCTGAAAGAGCACCTGATCAGACATGCTCGAATGCAGAGGCAGATCACCGAGCCCACGTCCTCATCAAGGTAAGTCAGAGGCACTCACACTTGTGGCACCTTTCCCAGGAACAGGTAGAGCAGGAACGCTCTGCTGAAAATTTCCAGCATCCTGGATTATTAACAGGTTTCTTAGCAGTTAAGGATGAAACATCAGTCATGTGAAGGTGAAGCCACAGCCTTCTTGGAACAGAATATTCTGAAACATTTAGTGTTCCTTCAGTTACGTAATAATTTTAACATATGAAAGTGAAATCTACATCTTCTACTACTTTGTAAAGATACATGTTGCTACTTTAAGTGTTTCCCTTTTGGGTTTTGATTACAGGAAAACATATTTCAGTGTTGTTTTTAAAAGAACTGCAAGTCTAGATTTTCATAGAGATGTTTTTTACAGATATATCAGTTGCTTTTGCAGATGAAAGATTCCCTCTCAACCAAGTAAATGATAGACTCATTGTTGATGACACATTTCCTTAAGACATGGTTTGCTGATTACGAAGGAATTAAAATTCCAGTCTAAAAATAGAGGTCCTTATGGATTGATCTTAAAGCTGCACAGATTCCATGTAGGTCTATAATTAAATGATGAGCACGCAGCATTCCTTAGTGGTTTCTTTTGTATTAAAGTGGAGGACACAAACTTTAATTTTGCATTAGGTACCACTTTATATTGAAAAGCAGTGAAGATGTGCCGGGACCTATATATTCAAATGGGATTTTCTTCAAATATGGTCAGCAAATTTAATGCATGGAAACAAACAATGAACTGCAAAACCCAAATCTTACATTGAAAACGGGAGGGTTTTATAAACAAAGAGTGGGAAAATTAAGGCTAAGAAGTATTGTGTAATGTTATAAGTTACAGTACAGATACTGGAAGTACAGATACTAGGAAGTAGCTTTTTTCTTAAAATGTCATTTGCTGAGGAAACACATGCTACCAAAAAATAAACAAACAAAAACAAACAAACAAAAACCTCAAAACCAACTACCCAACAACAACAACAACAACAAAAAACCCAAACCACACCCAACCAACCAAACAAAAAAAGGCTCACATTCACAATAATAATTAGAGGCACAAGGAGGAGAAGGCACATGCTTTGCTCTGAGTGGGCACATACTTTTCTGGCCTTCTGGGAGCCCTGAAGACAATGTTTTGCCAGCTCAGTGCACTCGTCGTGGCGGTGAGTGCTCAAGCGCTTTTTCTCAGCTGTTCCAGCCTCATGGAACAGCCAACAGGAAGCCACAGGAGGCCCCCAAAATGCGAGCACTCCAGCCAGAGGAGGTCTGACTGACTTTAGCAGCCGAAGCATCTCCTGAATTACGAGACTGTCCAGCTGGCTTGAAGCCACACTACCCTGGCTGTGCCTGGTTCCTGCTACTGTATCCATCTGCTCAGAGCAGGAGTACAGTAGCCAAACCACACCGAGGAACATTTCCACAACACTCAGATGATAGTTCTGAACTTGTGTTACACTAAACACAGAGGAGCAAAAATAGGTACAGATTAGCATGACAAGCCTATTTCCCAGAGAACTACTACCAAAAAGGATATTAACTGAAGGAGTTTTATCCATCAAATCCAAGTATTCAGAGTGTCTGACCTCCTGAATAGAGAGAAGAAATAGCTGGCTGGAAAATGGATTTGAATAGTCCCAGTGGTACTATAGGGGAAGAAAGAAGTTCCAGGGATATGCTCCAGATCTACTTCAGGTGGTGAATATATTCTCACAGACCTCTAGAGGGATTTGGACTGGGACCTAAGTGCATCTAAAATATCTGTGAAGCCAAAGACAGTTTTAGAAAAGTAAAACCTCCTATCAATCCTACTATTTCTGCAGATGTTGACAATCTTGTAAGGGAGTTTTCTTTTTATTTTCTCAAGAGTATCAGGGCTAAATCTCCTCTAAAATGGACAGTTCCTTTGTTTTGAGTGACATTGATTGTCCCACCACAGCCAGTTACCAGCAGGGTATTTGGAAATATCACCTTCTTCTAGAGTTTGGTGAAAAATTCTGCATTCCTGTAACAAAACAGGTTTAGAATGACAAGTTTCTTAAAAATTACCCAGAAATGGTAACCTCTGTGTTTGTAAATGCATTTTATCTATACCCCTCCCTGCCTTAAGGGAGTCCTAACTTAGCCCGTATTAATTGTTGCTGCCAAGAATATCATGTATAAGAAAAAGACTGAACATTTAGACCAGATTTCTGAATTATTCCTTATTGTGTGTTGACCCCAGCTGGCAACTATGTACCAGCAAAATGACTGAAACCTGACTCTGGTGTCCTTAATTGCGGGTGTCTAAATAAAGAGGAGCCAATGGTAGATGCAGTGGTAGCACATCTTCTCTTGTACCATCTTCAATGCAGCACTGCTTTGTTGTCCTCAGGAGTCCTGAGGGATTCAGCTGCACCATATCCTAAATGTATTCCACTGACAAAGGATCTAAGAGAAATGCTTGCTGTCCGGATTGTCTCCCGTACACTGGTCTCACTTCAGCCGAGGCAAACTAAAGGGTTGTAACCAGTTCTATGATGGGTTCATGCAGCCATCAGCTCTTAATAAAAGAAATGAAATCATATTAAGTCATTGTAATTGAAGCATAAGGATTTTAATAAGCCAATGAGAACAATAATAAAATGTGCCTGATTACATTTTATAGACTGTACATTTAACACAGAGACATGTTAGTATGGGGAAATGACACATTTCTGCTTGGTTAGAACTATATCATTTTCATAGTCTCTGATAATATGAAAAGACCTATTTGTAAAAAGCACTTTAGTCTTTGATACTAATTAACCAGTACACTACAGAAGAACTGCAGTAGTTGTTCATTTGCAAATATTTTTGCTCTGCGTTGTTGAGAGCCACCCTTTCCCATACTTTGTGGAAGTATTTTGCAATATAGTTTATTGCTTCTATGGAAGTGCATTCTTCAAACATTCACCTGTATTTTCCGAGAACATGCTTTTTCTCTTTAACATTAGCTGGAGAGAAACATGTTGAGCCAGTCAGTTCCCAAAAGGCACAAAGGCAAAAGTGAGGTGCTTGGGTCTGTTAAGGTTAAAGAAAAACAAACATATCTGTTGATTTTAGTGTTTGCAAGGAGAAGAGAGAAGCTTTTTTTCTGTCTAAATACCACCAGTGATCATGCCCTTTTCTGGATTTGGTCCAAAAGATTGGTCTAATGCCATCTAGGAAAGCTAGACCAGAGTCACCCCTCATAAATCTCACGTTATATCATAAATCAGCATCTTATCCCTCCCTTTTGTCACAGATGTGGCAGTCTTACTGAGCTAAAAATCAGCCTCATACCGTCATGATGTCCATGAAAACTCAGTTTTATGTTAGGTTTACATATAGATTTGCTATCCCTCAAAATGCCTTTATTCTGTTGTGGAAGGCCAGTCTACTACAGGAGTGCTGCATGTAAGAGTCAGTAGAGGTTGAAGTACCTGGATTTGCACATGTTGGTAGCTCTGCCACATTTTCACAACCTGGTTTTCTGACATCCTTGTACTACATTATCACAGCCATTAATCCCTTTGTTACTGCAGAACAAAGGAAGATAAATATGTTGCCATGACAACAATGAAACATCTTAATAATTAACAGACCAATTAGCTGTCTTGGTGAAATGCTGTGACTCAGAACAGATACTATGCACTGTGTAATTAGGACTTTGGCTTACTAGAGCAAAAGTGCTGCTGATTCCCACAGGGAACAGCCATACAGATGCATTCTTCTACTTAGTGACATCTCACAACAATTCAGTAGAGGATCTGAACTGCATAAAGTCTGAGAATTTAAAAGAAAGCCGGTACCTAAGAAATCATAGATTTGGGGTCTTATACATTGCTTTTGCATGCATTAACCCATCAAAAATGCAAGAGAGGTTGAAGAAAAGAGAATTTGTCATGTACCTGTTTTCACTCAAACTGATGTCGTACAATGAGCCTCACTCTTTCCCCTGCAAAGGCAGTTTTAGCCACTGCTTATGTACAACAGGGTTCAAACACGATACCCCCATGGCAGGGGGATTGGAATTGGATGATCTTTAAGGTCCTTTCCAGCACAAACTATTCTATGACTCTGTGATCATCTGGGCATCTCAGTAGCACAGCTGCAGGTGTGAGGAGCACAGGTTTCCTTAGCACTGACAGAAGTAGCAGTAACACAGGTCTTCCTGGACCTCATTATGAGTCAAAGATAATAAAAGATAGTCCCTAAACTGCTGCCTGCCCAGACATTTATTGCACTACATTTTGGATGGAGTTCAGTTCCTTTCCTGTGTTTGGCACACCTATGAGGTTGCACTTCTTGGAGGGCAAAGGCACAAGAACAGCTGTGAAACTCCCTGAGGTGACCAATCAGGGTCTTTTCATTCCTCACTCCATTCCAATGTGGACATTATACGCTATGAATTCAGGGAGTTTTAACGTTTAAGAGAGAAGAAAATCTTTCAACTTGTCTATCTGTAAAGAAAAAAGGCAAAGTGTGTTACAAGAGGAGTGTATTGTTCATCTGCATTTGAGATCAAAACACCTGGATTTTTTTGAGCTACTTCAAGTCTAGGCTATGAAGCTCTCCCTCCTCTGTTCTTGTGTTGAGCTAAGACTGCTCCCTGCACATAGCAGGACTGAAACAGCTGAAAGGGGAAACGTTTTGTCTATTATTTAATAGCTGCAGATTACCCTCTCGTACCCTCTGTGCTCAGCTGAACTGCAGCAGTTTTGTGCTTCATGCCTTTTGCAACGTCTTCACTTAGAGCAAAAATACAAATAATATCTATGAAACATGTCCTGGTTGTTTTCAAATGGACAATTTGCATTTCTGATTTAAAGAAAGAAACATGCAGCTGTGACACCTCTTGTTTTCAGAACACAACACCTCAGGGAAACCAAGCAATGAGGCAAGGCTACATGTGACATTAACAAGCAATTGATTGCAAAAAGCAGAGGAAATTCTGACAATCGGATTGCTCCTTAATGGCAACTAAGTGTGCTCACAGGAGGAGGTGGTAAGCTTCTGCAACACAGATTGTTGGGGTAGGGAAGTACCAAGGAAATGTGAAAATGCCTAAAAACTAAACTAGATAGTGCAGTCATAATCGCATCTGCTGCTGATAAATGCTGGGAAGCTTTTTGACCAGTGTTTTTTATACTGCTGTAGGGCTGTACGGCATGCCAGGGGTTTGATCTCACTCTGAGTAGGAACGGCACAACTTTCTGTTCGGGTTCATGAGCCAAGATAAGCCCACAAATACATATGTTTGTGCAAAATTGTATTCAGAATTACAAGGAATTTGACATAGTGTTTCTTGCTAGTGGTACAGGAATCAGCTTTCTAATACACTGCACTGCAGACCATGAGGACAAAAGGAAAAAAAAACCAGTGACAGAAAAATGTTGACCAAAACTCTGACACACGTTGCAGGCAGATCAAAATATTCCCAGTGCTTTTGGAGAAGGCAGCCTCTACCTCAGTGTAGCAGATACCAAGCAGGTGTATATAAAATGTTGCAGGATGGCAAAGAACTGTGCTAAAAACCTCCAGACACAGCTCTGCATTTCCCTTTCAGGCACCTTTCATGGTCATCAGTGTGAAGGCTGGTAAATATTTAATTGGAAAACTACCATGAAGTGCCTCCAAAAACCAGGGAGTACTGATGAAAATTCTGCAAGTGCTTTTTTCTTTTCTGTTTGACTCTACTTTGCTCAGGCCCTAGCACAGTGGGATCATGCGATGTTGGAACTGTCGACTCACTCTGTGAAAGCACATGAATTCAGTTACAGCTGCATAGTGTGAAAGCAAAGTTATAAATATATTTATTTCCAGGACACTGGGTGTCTCCTGGGCCAAGAAATTAATTCTGAATGATCATGTCCTCTCAAGGATACCTTAACACTTGCAAAACACTGAAGGGGGTGTGGAGAGGATTATTTTTAATTATTTTAAAGAGAGGAGCCCTCACTAATTTTTTTTTATATTTTCTAAAATGGTCTTTTCCCAGAGATAACCATGGCTTTTTTTGTGTGTCTGTGTGTCTGTGTGTGCAGGCACAATTCTTTCAGGAGGCACTTGCCAAGGCAGATGCAAGTGTCCAGCGTTGATTTTAACATGGGGACAGACCCAGTTTTGCAGAGGGGAGAGACAACCACCAGCATTGGGAGAATAAAACCAGAACTCTACAAACAGAAGTCTGTGGATTCTGATGGGCAACAAGAAGATGTGAAAACATGTGGAAAACTTAACTTCACTCTCCGGTATGATTATGAGAATGAACTTCTGGCTGTCACAATTGTCAAAGCCTTAGATCTGCCCGCTAAAGACTTCACAGGAACATCCGATCCCTACGTTAAGATTTATCTGCTTCCAGATAGGAAAAAGAAGTTTCAGACACGAGTTCACAGAAAGACATTAAATCCTGTCTTTGATGAAACCTTTCAGTTTCCTGTAGCCTATGATCAGCTCAGCAACAGGAAATTGCATTTCAGTGTTTATGATTTTGACAGATTTTCTAGACATGACATGATTGGGGAAGTTATTCTTGATAACCTTTTTGAAGTCTCAGATCTCTCCAGGGAAGCCAATGTATGGAAAGACATCCACTGTGCTACCACAGTAAGTAATGTGTTCCAAAAGCATTAACATGATATTTTCATTTCTCTTTTGTAGTTTTTTTGCAGTGTACCCTGTTTATCAGCAGTCTGACATAAAAAAAAAAAAAAAAA
>VZTE01000434.1:11338-125882 GCA_013397775.1 Eulacestoma nigropectus | reverse complement strand
AAAAAAAAAAAAAGGAGCTGTCAATATTTTCCTTTGAGCACAGAGAATAATGCTTGGGAAGATATAAAATTTAATTACCAAAAAGTCTTCTGGGAGCATACTGTCATCTTTGTGGCTCACTGCATGTATATAAATTACATTTATTAATTAAATGCTGCATCATGAAAGTCATTGCTTAGCCAGAACTAATAATATTTTCCTGTTGGCAAAACACCTTATCCTGCAAAATGACCATCTATAAGAAAAAGGGCCTGTCCTATCCTGCTCTTGCTTGGAAATATTCATAGGTTAGAAATTTTGGGAAGGAAAAGAGTCTGGAAATGCTTGAAGTCTAAAATGATCTTTGCTGGCTGCATTGTGCTTAGAGTCTGCAGTAGCTGTATCTGCATTGCTGCTGGTTGCTAGCAAAACTCAAGAGATGCAAGTAGAATTAGGAAATAGAAATTAATTAGTTTATTGTCGCATGCAAGAAAAAGAGGTCTGTGCATGGATGACAGGTTGAATGACAGGCTACTAGAGACAAGCAGTCTCCAGATACTGCTTCATTAACCTTGAATTCCAAACTCATCCTCCCTGGCTGGGATTTGAAAGGGGGCAAAAAGCAGTTAAAATGGTGAGGAGTAGGGTGTTTGTTTTGGTTTTGGATTTGGTTTCAGTTTCTTTTTAACTAGCATGCTATTTATAGAGAAGTTTTCCCATCCCTTGTTCGGTGGGTGTATCCAAACAGTGTGACTCATCCCAGGGCTTCAGCATGGGCCAGATTTCCACACAGGGATGAACGGAGGACAGACCAGTAATAGGGATAAGTGACAGAAGCTTTGCACCATCCCTTCTCTACAGCCAGAGACTTCCCATGCCTTTTTCACCAGAGGCTTTCATGATGTTCATACCTGCTAGACAGAGAGGTCTAGGTCCACGTGATTAGAAGGACAAGGAGCACTGGTATCTCCTCACCAATTTGAGCATGAGCAGTGTGATTATCCAAGAAAGGAGAAATACCGGAGAGTGTAGAATAGTGGAGGCAGTTTTCAAATGTGAATTCACAACA
The DNA here is from genome assembly GCA_013397775.1 of Eulacestoma nigropectus. NCBI lineage: Eukaryota > Metazoa > Chordata > Aves > Passeriformes > Eulacestoma > Eulacestoma nigropectus. Next base: position 124,834 of record VZTE01000434.1, on the reverse strand, counting down.
GCAGCTACTTATTTTGACTGCTGGGCCTACCAGGCTGGTCTGAAGAGCCTTCAGCGCACCTCCAGAAATCTGAATCTGTGTATGCTTAGTTTGATCAAGCTCAGATTTCAGGTACATTTAAGAATTATATTCTCAAGCTTAAAAATTGAATCTGTGTTTAAGGTGAGTGATTGAATTTTCAATTAATAATCCGTCATTTTCTTCTGTTCACCTGATTAATTAAAAAAAGAAAGAAAAAAAATCAAGAGGCGGCTTTGGACCACCTGTGAAGATTGTTCAGTATATTGGAAAACTGTAATTCTCACTACACTTGAGGAAATTAATTCATAACATTAGAGGCAAACAAATCATATTAAATGGATTGTTTAATCAAAATATGAGGCTTCTGTTTTTGTCAAGTGCTTGTAATTTTTGCATACATTTCTGAGGTTACTTGTTACTTTCAAAATATACAGCATACTTTAAAAGGAAAACTCATTTATTGGAATTGCTAACAAGCACTTCTAATATTCAGTGTCTTAAAATTTTCCAGGCAAAAAGTCAACTGCTTTTGATCCAACAATTTCTGAAGGTAAACATTTATTAACTTCCTATAATACTTTCAAAAATTATCAGCTGCTTTGGAAACTTCCTCTAACACCATTGCCTAAAAAAATTGGCAAGTAACTGTCAGCAAGATTTTTTTTTCTGAAGGTATCCTATGAAGTCTTTTAGAGTAACCAGTTCTAGGAAACTATGCAATTGGGAAAAAATAAATGCTTAGAATTTGGAGGAAAGCCATTTCCATTTCCAGCAGTGGTAGTCTCTTGGGATCTTAGTCATCGAATTGTCATGTACTTGTGAATTATTATAACTCTTGAATTATCTCATGTAGACAGATGAAACTTGGTCATTATTTAGTTCCCCAGCACCAGGCTTTTCAGTGCTGCAGTTTGCTCGTTTGTGAAGTGGAATGTAAAAGCAGATTTTGTAAGGACATTGTCTTCATGTGATGTCTATCGTGTATGATTGCTGTTTCTAAAGCACTTGGAATATAATTGAATAGCATCACTGGGAAAAACAGAAGTGCTTAAATATATATATTTTTAAATAAGTAGGACAGTAACATTTGTCTCGGTTCATTTCTATCAAACAATTGCCAGAGTAGGACACCACACAGGTAATTCTACTGGCTGTGGCCTCTGTTATGGAAAGAGATTCTTCTGATTTCCTCATCAAAAAAGAATGAAGCCCACCTCTGAATATAGCCCAGAGCATTATCTCTGCTTAGTTTTCTCCACACCCCCTGTTTTTGTAAGTGGACAGAGCATAAGACCTTTCCCTGAGTAAGGCACTTGTGGCAGAGAGCTGGCAGAGATGTCTTTTGTAGTCACACCCTGAGGCCACATTTTAAGTATTGTCCTGTTCCTCAGTGTTCAAAGAGCTGCACTGTGAGGAAATGTTTTATCACCAACACTGTAGTGGGCTAAACCCTACAGTGACCCATCTTCATCAGAATGCACTTAGACTTACGAATGTTTCTGGAAATGCACCTAAAAGCTCTAACAGAATCTTAAACAGGTGTGAAAGACTAGGGGCTTGTCAGTGTAGGAACATTTATCATCTCTGTAATGGGAACAGCCCCTTCTAAGCCAAGAATTGCTGGCAAGTGTCATTTCTGCTCAGGGCCATTGATAAAAGGGATTTATGTGACCGCTGCTGCTGCTGAGCAGGTGAGAGAATAGTCTGGATCAGCCTTTAGAGGAAACGTTTTGGAGACCTTCATTTGGGTTTGGAACTGCTTTAGGTCTGGTTGATAACTAGAAAAGACAATGGAGAAAGGGTGGGTTTCTTTCCAGTTACTGAAGGCAGGGAAGGTTTCTCTCATTATTATTTAATGTTTCTTTTCTTTTGAAACAACAAATTATTTGAATATTTTGATTTAATAGCGGCAAACTGCTGCTTTCAGTCTACCTTAAAAATTATAAATATTAGGTGAATGAAGGGCATGGTTTCCTCAAGGGATTTTAGTATCTCTGCATCCAGACTGTACTGTGGCAGCTCTGCTAAGGTACGTGGTTTGTCTGACCTGCTGTGCCCCGAGCTCTCTCTGCAAACAGTCTCTTCACAGACAATTCACTGCAGCTTCAGAAAAGCATCTTTGTATGGGAGGCCATATACATTTTGGTTCATTCTCATGTCACAGTTTCTTCACGGAAGTACCTCTGTTCTCAGCTGTTCTGAGGCAGGAATGGGCTTCCTTGCTGCCTGGCAAGATGTAACACCCTGGTGCACAAGACAGATGGTTCTGTACAGAAGGAGCGACACAAGAAGCACCCAGGAGGCTTCCAGGGTGCTACTGAGGGCATTCTGCAATCTTGGGGAGTCCTCCCTGTGCAATCAGGGCTGCAATCAGCAGCAGTGCTTACCCAGAGCAATCAGGGCGTCAGGCCCAGACAAGCATTAGCCCTCCACAAGCAGAAGACACAGCCATTACAGAGCAACAGGCCCCACTGCTTCCATACCGCCTTCCACAGAGGCACGAACAAACACAAACTTAATTGATTCATTTCCCAGGGCAACAGCTCAATCAGTAACCGGTGCTGAGAGGAAGGAAAGAGTTGGGTTTGATATGCAAAGAATAACGGAAGACAAAAATAAATATTAGCTGTGGGTACAAAGTTTCCAAAGGAAAATCCCCTAGAGAGGTGGTAGAATTAGCTCTCCAGTTTAAGCCTCAAAGAACATTTAATAATTTCTGTGATAGCAAGGATACCATCAGATTCTAAATGCATAAATGAGAAAAAAGACTGGTAGATTTCTGTTCTGTTCTTTACTATCATTCTTTTTAACTTTTGAGCTATACCTCAAAACCAGAAATACCTTAATACATTCTTAGCTAACTTTCTGGGGGTATAGGTTTCCTTTCTCTTTCCATCCAACTCCCAACATTCATTTTGTCCCTGATCCTTGAAGCTTTATGTCAGTAGCTTTTATTGGAAAGCAAAAATATATATAATATGTTTCTAAACAGAGAAAGAGAAATCTGTCCTATGGGGGAATTATCTTCCTGCAGTATTCGAGTAATCCAAAGGTTTACTTTGGATTGGAGGAATCCAAAGGCTCTGCCAACGTATTTTCCTTTAAACTTGCATACGACATAGAAAAACAGTTTTCAGTGTTACTAAAGGTAAAAACAGCTAAAACTCTAGAAAAGCAAATGTCTGAATACCTTCTTAGGTGGCTAGAAAATTACTATTATTATTATTATTACTATTTATTACAAAAATTACTATTATTATTATTACTATTTATTACAGGTGCTTGCTCAAAATACAGCAGGAAAACTGAGAAGAAAATTTGCAAATCGTTTGTTTAGGAATCAAGTACAAAAAAAATTCTTGCTGCCCTTAGCATTTTTGCTATGCTACTCTTACACACAATCTTTAAAACAGCATTCCAATTAGAATGAATTGAAAGTAGTTCCAGATATTGAAACTGTTATTACTGTGGATTACAATAATCTGAATGATAAATAGAGTAGCAACAAGTAAGTTTTTGAGACAGTCTAATTTCTACTGCACTACTAATTACACAGATACTTGTTACTTTAACCATGGAAATTAATTACACACAAGTAACAATAAAAACATAATAATATTCCAGTTCCAGTAGCATTTACACAGTTCATTGTAAGAATACACAGCAAGTTGCTCTTTTAAGACTTTGTTTGAATTTCAAAACTTGAAAGCTTAGTGGAAAAGAAGAAACAAACATCAGTGAAAAAATGGACAAAAGTCCTCTTGTGATTCAAAAATGACACCTTTTCTCACACATCAGGTCCCTATAAGCTTTTTACCCCTACTATCATGGGAAACCAGTTAAGATATTGGTATAGAGGAGGGAGACTATGAAAGCTATTAGACTGTCACTACAGTTTTCCTGTTCAGTTTCAGGGTTATGGGGGTTGATACGTGAGTAGAAACCACCCTGAACAAGGAAAGATCTATAGCTACCGTCCCTAATGAGCTTGTGGAGGTTCCTAGTTACAAGTTGTCTCTTTTATTGAATTTAGTGGAAACAACTGAGAAAATTAATTGGAGTAAGTGACAGCAAAGCTTTTCCCAGCAACAGCAGTTCAAAAAATTCAGTCAGTTTAATTGGTGCTCCCCTACTAGAAGTTCTCCAAACTTCTCCTCACATCCCTCCCCTTTTATCCATATTGTGAGCGGGGAGCCCAGCCTCTGTAGAAATGCTGCTATTTTCACAGGCATAAGTGTGAAAATGAGAGGACTGGTGTCCATTGAGTATGGTAACAAATAGAATAGAATAATGAACTTCTTATTTATGACTATGCCAACTCCTGGACTAATTTCCCGAGAGCCCACAAAGCAGAGAATGCGGACAGATCCTGATGGATCTGTCCTAATGGAACTAATGGAAAAAAAATAGCACATTCATTCACATGCTTGCTAGTGTGGGATGAGAATTATGCTATTTAAAAAAATCTGCATTCTGTAGCTCAAAACCCACAAAGTTCATCAGAATAACCAATATATGCGTGTGAGATCATGGTTTTCTTTGTTTTATTTTGTTCTAGACCCACCATACCAGAAAATGGATGGGATAGAGGTAAAATGGTAGCTATGAAAGTAACTGAAACTGGTATAGTGCTGGCCAATGTTTCAGGTCCCCAATACTGTGTGATGGCTTGTAGATACAGAAGGGAAATAAGAAAAGAAGAGACATGAAATATCAACAAGTGCTTCAAGTTGCATAAGTGCAGCTGTGCTTGATGCTGGTTTTTCTGTAGCTGTTATTGGAAGTCAGTGGGAGGCAATCATTGCAAGCATCTGTAAAGCTAGCTGTTAATTGAAAGCCAAATTTAGTTCCAGAAGAAAAAGAAAAACTGAAAATAGGTCTATGAAAGAGATGAAGTGTCATGGGAGTTATCCAAATCATGTGCAATTTCCGGTGAATATATGACAGACGTAAGGCAATCTGAGGACTGTTTAAGAATATGCACAAATGGCAGCCATGGGATTTCGTCTTCTGAGTTGTCAGTTTTTTTGAGGTGCACTGTAATGCCAATGTGATCTTTGAGAGCAGCCCATGCCTTGGTTTTTTCAGGTTTGCTTGTACTGAAGGGTTCATGTCAGATTACTTGTGTCAACTTAATTATCTACTGTATCACACGGTGAGAAAAATATTAATTTTTATAGCACTGAGATTCTAAAGTAAATTGGATCCTATATTTAAATCTCAAAATCAATAACGTTGAAGGATCCAAGGAATTTAAACTATTTCTCATGATAATCAATGTGATAGAAAAAGACTATCAGGAGAAGTTTGAAAAAAAAAAAAAAAACCCAAAGCTTTACTATGTTTATTATCTAGGTCTGAATCTGCGTTTTCTGGTCCAAATTTATGAACCTCTAGTCCTCAAATTAGCAATAAAAATGTGTGTGTGAAAATAGAGATATCTCAGACATTTTATCCAACACCCAGTCTCGGATACTCTAACATGTAGGTATAGTTTTAATCTTAATTTTTCAGAGGAACACTTAGAATTTCACACATTTACACTCCTGTATGAAGAAAGACCACCAATCCTGGCTGATACTCAGAGCAGAAACTGCTTTTCTCTGCTCCTCAAAAATGTGCTTTAGAGTAACAACCAAGTGAGTTTTGCCAGCATTTTGAGCAATGTTTCTTTAAAAGTATTTAAGTCATAGTAATGTAGTCTTGTCTGTATTCTGCTTTATCAGCTGAGCTCACACAAACCTTAGAGTGTCTACCCAATTTCTCTTCAAAAAGAAATAATAGGACACTCAAGTTCATACTCCCATCTTCAAAAAATTACTTTTTCTCTATTCACTTACACAAGTCATCTCTCCGAAGAAGGAAATATTAGGTTTTTTTATGAGCTACCCATGGTGTTTCATGATACAACCCATCTTCATCACCTTTCTCAGCATAGACCTTAGGTAACTTTGAAGCACTGAAACTCAGGGAACTCTGTTTTCTCTTCAAACAAAAGAGTGAGATCTGTTTGATACATGGATATGAGAAACCATCAGACTCTGAATTCAGAAAGTAATGCCAGTAGCAGAAGCTCTGCTTGAAACAGAGTTCAGATATGTCAAGAACTGTAAAACATAGGAGACCACTTGCCACTTTAACAAATGAGTGGAAAGAATTACCATTCATTTGTTCGGGTTTTATTTGTGTTTTCTGAAATAGAAAAGTGAGTTCAGTCATTTACTCTGCGGCGCAAATTTCTGCGCTCTTTGTGGCAAAGAAAGGGAGAGGTCAAATAGTTGTATTTGTCCTGTGTGGACTGAATGAGCTAAATCATTTTGAAATTCTGAGAAATCTGAAATTCTGACAAGTGTGGAATTTGTCCACAGTGCATGTTCACATGCTTATCAAACCAATAATTGTCAAAACAAAATCCTAGCAAAATGACTGAACATGTGAACGGACCAACCTACACAAAAGTCAATATTGTATTACCACTGCAACACAGACTTTAAAGCTATTCCAAAACTGTGTTTTTCAATCCAGTCTGCAATGCAGGGGGGAAAAAGCAATGACAAAATAATAATAAATAATAATAATAATTAATAATAATAATAGTAATAATAAAAATAACAACCAAACAAAAAAAAAATTTAAAAAAACCCCAACTCCCAAAGCATGTGATTAAGTTCATCTTTACTCAAGAAAGATGTGAAGTACTTGCTTCAATTTAGATGGAGTATTAGCCCAAAGGAAGTCAATAAAACTGTTCATATAAGCAGCTGAAAATGTGAACAAGAAGCTCAGTCTTGTCTTATAACTGTAAACAATATATTTTTCAACTACACAGCAATCATTATTTTAATATGTTTCATTTAAAAATATATCATGCTTGCCCTCTGATGCTAGAACAGCTGTACACTAAATCCAGCAGCTCTCAAGCAAATTTGTACTCTCAGGGTAACTGTAGGTTTGACAGATAAAATATTGATGCTGAGATGTTAAAAATAAGCTTTTTAGTATTATTCAAGAAAAAAAGTCCTTTGAGATCACATGAGCATGTCTGAGAGTGGCTGCCTTACAGAATGGCTTCCTTACATGCCCCTTAAAAACTCCTATGCTAAGTTCTTAATATGCAATTTTTTGGGGTGGGGAGGTAGAAAAGGGGTATTTAAAATTTAGAACAAAACAATTTAGAACATAACAAACATCTCAAAACCTAAACTTTTGCAGTGTTAGGATAATTGTATAACTGTGAGAAAAAAATAAGAACTGGTATAAACTCTTTCTTAGGTTACACATCTCAAGTATTGTAGCACCTAAACCATATGACAACATCACGTTGCGTGAGTGCGTAGCACATGGTCTCAATATAGAACCTGTCTCTTTGTGAGGATTATTAATATTCATATGGACCCTATCCATCATTCTGAGTATATAAGCCTCCAAAAATTTGCTGTTGAGCCAGGAAAGCTGTAGGTGCTCCTCCTTTACTTTGTTTTTCTTCTAAAACAGAACGACCTCTCAAAGCACATTAAGAGCAGTGAAGAGAGCACCTTTTACAAGCATGTTCTTCTTTTTGAAGCACTTAGACAGGATTAGCTTTTCATACAAATACATGTGTGCACAAATGAATCTCCTACATAAATTCCAGTGTCTAAAGGGCATGTAAATGTGCATGATCTAAGTCTTCCTCCAGATTTCTTTCTATTGGGGCTGATGGAGTATGAGTGTTTTCAAGAGCAGAACCTGACTTTCTACTTTCAACACCTTTTCATTTGTGTGAATTCAACACAAACATACCAGGAATCCGGAAGGTTTTGTCTCTGCTTTAATTTTAATTTCTCAGATTAGTAATTGAAGATCCTGTGCCTAAAATATCATTTTGTTGTTACTCCTCCTGTACTTTATGGAAGTAATTTTTGAAATTCACTTGTGACCCCTTCAAAAGCATCTGAGGCTGCAAAAGAAGCCTCTCTCCACATTAAAAAAAATACTACCATTTTGCATGATCTGAACTGAATTTTGGCCGTACGATCGGATTTCTAACGATTGCTTTCTGTTTCAGGAAAGCATAGATTTGGGTGAGATCATGTTTTCCCTTTGTTATTTGCCTACTGCTGGAAGAATGACATTGACAGTCATCAAATGTCGGAATCTCAAAGCAATGGATATAACTGGCGCATCAGGTGAATCTGCTTTTTTTAAATAACAAGGCAGAGTCTATTCAGGAAGGGGGTGAATAAGAACTCCTTGGGTTTTGTGCGTTTAACATGGCTGTGGGGCGGAAGCAGCAGGAGAGTGGATACAGACCCTGTTTAGATGTACTGCCTACCTTTGTTCTGGCAGCCAGTGTGCCTGTTCGGAATGCCCGTACCTTTCCTTTGCGTTTACAGCAGGATAAAAGCAGTGTTTGCCAGGGTCACTCAAACCTTTGGAACTTTTTACCTTAGCACTGGAACATCTCTACCACAAATAGTGTTCTTACGCTGCACATTTGAATGGCTTTTAGTACTAATGCATAAACTGATGATCTGTTATTTAGATCCGTATGTCAAAGTGTCGCTGATGTGCGAGGGACGGAGACTGAAAAAGCGGAAAACGACCACGAAGAAGAACACGCTCAATCCCGTTTATAATGAGGCCATCATCTTTGATATCCCTCCTGAGAACGTGGACCAGGTCAGCCTCTCCATTGCAGTGATGGATTATGACCGGTAAGCACAGTTTTCTTTCTGACCATTGAGACAATTCCTGATCATTGCTAGTGAGTGCTTTCTGCCTCCTTGAGCTTACAAGCAGCTCCAGTGTCACAAAATATAAAGCTTTGGGGCCTTTTCCTGAAGAGGTTTAAAGCTTACACACCTTTTAGAGCACATGGTATTTTATCTGTGTCATAAATAACTGGGATGAGGAAGAAATAGGACTCAATCTTCTTTCAGGCCACTAGCTTTGGCATACATTCCTGCCCGTATCTGGTGGCTGGACTATGTAAAAGCTTTAAAAATTAGGTATGTCTTCCATCTTAAAAAAGTCCCTCACACCTCTAATTTCTATTTAAATAGCAGGTATTTGAAACTAAATAAAATTTGAATGACTAAAAAGGAATTAGATACTAATTACATAATTGAATTAAGTCGTAATTAATTCTTCGGTTGATTCAGTAAAATAACTTTTCAATATGTAACCTTCAACGTGTAGCCTTTGAGTTCAGCCCTCACTGATAACGTGTCTAAGCCTCAACTATCTATGGCTTCACTGAGAAGTGACAGGAAGAGACTCCTGCTTAGAGTGGCTCAGGGGCTGCAGGTTGAACAAGGTAGTGGCTGACAGAAACCTGCCCGAGCTAAGCCTGCCTCATTCAAGTGCTATTAGTAATGAGCTCTTGAGATTGCAGGGCAAATAAACAGTGAAAGTTCAATTTAGTAACATCACCCTTCAGATTGTTTTCCCTTGCCATCAGATTTCTGGTTGTTCTCCAAGTTCTGCCAGGAAGACTTTCTCAGTCAGACGTGGAAGTGGCACCATGGTGCCATTAGCAGGGAAGGAGCACAGCAGCTTGCACACTTTCAGTCCTCCTCAGCTCCTCCTTTCTCAGCACTTGCTAAGGGAAAATTGGAAAGCATTATTCTAAGGTCCATAGAGTTAAGGTACAGAAAATTACTTTCTGGGGTCCCTCAACAAGTTTATGGCACTGCGAGGAGCATGAAGTATTAAGGTACAGCCTATTACAACTATGACTCTCACCTTTCACATTTTTGACTGAACTTCCAAAGATCACAACAGCTAGAGCTGAGAAGTAGTTTATGAAATGATGTCTGAAGGATTTGCAGCAGGAAATGTATTCCCAACCATTTCCCTCCACCTTCCTCTCCCACAAAATTCAAGCATGTTTTCCTTCAGATAACTTTGTGTATTATGATGCTTTTCAGTCCTTGTGTCTTTTGGGTTGTAACCTTTTAATGGCAAGGGTTATGTTCTCATTGCTATTTTTACAGCTGCTAGAAGCACTCTGGTAGTGGCTGGAGGTTTTTGATGTTACCATTACAGAATTTAATATTACTATACTACCATTAAAACTAATATCTGTAATAAATGATGTGAAAACTTTGGTGGTGTATTCTCTTCCACACTAAACCAGTAAATAGGATTTTATATCAGATGTTATTAAAAATATTTTTTATTAAAAATAAATTCTGTCTCTCTACAATCCTCAGAGTAGGGCACAATGAGGTCATTGGAGTATGTCGGACAGGAATTGATGCTGAAGGGCTTGGAAGAGATCACTGGAATGAAATGTTGGCTTACCCACGTAAACCAATAACTCACTGGCATCCTCTAGCAGAGGTAAGAAGTAGCAAAATTTTCTCCTTGATATTGAATGTTTTTGTCCCTCACATGTATGGGTTTTGGAGAATCATGAAAATCAGTGCAGCACCCATAGATCAGGTACAAGATCATTAGCATGACCTAAATCTAGCTGCATGGGTTTATCAATCACTTAAAAGGGCCTTTTCAACAGTTTCCCTGATGCTCTGATGATGTTCTAAGATTACATTTAGACATTTAAAATTTCCAGATATTATGATAAAGAGCTTACAGCTACTTAGAAGAGATCATTTGCAAAAATTTCAAAAGCAATCATTTCCTATTCAAAAATCTTTAGCATAAACTGCTGTTGCTGAAACATTAATTTGGAACTGGCCTGCAAATTAGGCTAAATTGTGGCAACATACCAGCAGCTCCCTCCAGAGTTATTCAACAAACACTTACTGGAAGCTTATTCAAATGTCGGGGTGATTATATCTACAAGTCTGTGGGCTTGGACTCCCTCTTCGATCTGCTGTGGCCACACATTGTTAGTGTTCTGTACACAAAATCCTCACAGCTTTGGGCTCAGAAAGATACATATTGAAGCCTTAGGATGCAGCAGGGACACAGAGGCGCTGTTTAGCCCATCACAAAAGCAATCTCTGTAGAAAAATGAGTTGCTGCCTGAGGCATCACAGGCCATTTGATTTCCCCACTCTGTAGCACATGGCTGCACAACATGTCCTGTGACAGGTAGCAAAAGCATAATATCAAGGCTTCAGTAAAACACCAAGAAGAGTGTGGGGGTGAGGAAACTGAGTCAAGGCAGCAGAGAAGTGTCTTTTAGAGGTTCATGGCTCTGGTTTATGTAAGTTTGGAGGCAGAGGTACTACCACTGTTGGTGAAATAAACCCCGTCCTGTGAAACGAGTCAGAGGCATTTTTAGAAGGTCACTTAAGAAATTTTCTTTCGTTATTAGTTTTGCTGGAGACTTTGATACCAGAGACTTTGATACCAGAGACTTTGATCCAGAGATTAGAAAGGGTCTAGATGTGATTTGGATTCTTTTTTGAGAGAGTCTCTCATTCTCTGAAAAGAGCATGGTGCACAGCCAGGTATGATGACATTTGTAAAAATAACGCTTTTCTTGCAGCTACCTGGCCGAGCAACCAGTTTTGATAGCCAGGGATCCTGTTCCTCACCCAAACCACCGCTTACGCCCTAGGGAGCAAGAGTGGATTCATCGTGGTCAGTGTCCAAAGCTCCCTCGTAGCTCACATCTACATAAACAGAAGGTTTGGCTTCCACAGATGAACTGTATCCATATTTTTTTATAAAAATACATTTTTCCTATTCCAGGTCTTATATGGCAGTTTATAATAATTTGTTAATGTAGGAATGAAGTTGACTCGAGTCAAATATAACCCCGCCTCATGCAAATTCATTCACCTCTTTTATCTCTGGCATATATCCAGTGTCATATTCAAGCAGTGTTTTGATGGGACCTGTATCTTTTCATAGGCAAAGAAATCAGACAAAAAGATCCCTTAAGCAATTCAAAACTACTGCAGCTTTTAACATCCAATTCTTTTGAGGGAGAGCAAATAGTCACATACAGCTCATGTAGTAAATTTCTTCTAAATTGCACTAAATCCTCTATGACTTTGCAAGATAGCACTTAAAACTGAATGTTGCATGAAAAAAACCAACTGTTGTCGTGTTTTGAGTATCTGGAAAATCAGTTCATTCCTTGGGCAGGGAGGAAGGGCTGATTTAAAGATCGCTGGAAGGCAATGAGAAGGATCTACTGACTTCAATGTGTTTTAGTCCAGCCCTTATGGAACAGCTATGAGAACTGGATCTATGCAGTTATAACCTTCCAGCACTCATGATGACAGCTGCATCTCTACACAAGTCAAACTGCAGAGGAGAGAATGCTCAGAAGTAAAGGAATTTATTTAATGTGATTTATCTCTTCAGGAAATTGACCAAATATTGCAGTTACCCACAACATTTTTGTGGTTCTTGATTTAATGTGACAGACTCAGATTTCTTTGAAGATATTTTGACTGAGTGCACAGCACACATGGAATTTAGTTTCTGGTTGCTGGCTAGATGCCTCTAGACATATATGCTAAATATGAATTTGAGATGTGTCTTCTGTCAGTACATGGAGAGAGAAATTGAAATGTGACTATTTTACAAGCAAGTTAACTCATCCATTAGCATACACAGTGACAGCAAATGCAAAAGCTATTGGCTGTAGTCAGATGATTTAAAAACTAAAAGAGAAGAGAACTACATATTACTTTGTGCATTTATTTGTAAACACTGCAGTTTACCTCTGTAAGATAAATCAGATAATTACTTTCTCATTTCCTTTTTTCTTTTTCTTTCTTTCTGTGAAGAGTGTAGCAAAGACTGCATGATTGGGTCTGAGGTTTTGAAACCTGGACTGTAATTATAAAAAAAGTTGGAGTGGTGGCACTTTTTGTGCCTTTGCAATATATATAAAGAAAACTGAGGAGACAGTGTTTTCCAAAAAGCATTTCTACGAAAGTGTCATGCAGGAGAAAAATGCCAGTGGAAGATTGATTTAGGGTAATGAAAGAAATTTTGAGAATTAACCTAGATATGAAGGAAAAAGGTAATTTTTGCAAACTTCTGAAGAACCATTTTGGGTTGGATTAGCCTGGCTGACATAGAACATGTTTATGAAGATCCAATCCCTCCTTGCCACGGACTAATCTATAGAACAGTCAAACATGCCTTGGAGTGTGTTAACTGCTCCAGGAAAGTTAGCAGGGCTGGTTTTAACATTACAGATGTATCTAAGTCAAAAAAGGAGGCAGATTTTGTACCTTTCCTCCTGTGCCTATGAACATAGAAAACAAGCAAATAAATATAAAAATCAATCTTTCAGACAGTCTTTAAGAATTAACAAAAAAAAAAAAAAGAAAGAAAGAAAAAAGGGAAAAAAGAAAAGGCTCCAGCCCAAGTTTTTGAATGCTTGTTTCAGGTTGTTATTCATGGCTTCTAGGCAGAAATGGTTTCTCCTAGAGAGGATTGGTAATGCTGAACACTGATCCTCTCTGCTTAAGAGTGTATTCTCATCACCATAAATACAGAGCAGCCTTGCAGAATTTCATTCTTCCATTTGCTCTGAATGAGTAATTTTTTTTAATAGGAGAACAAACTCTCCTCTGTGAGTTTTTTCCTCCCATCACTATTATCCTAGCAAAATTCTGTGGCCTAGGTAATTTTCAACATGATTTTGCAAGGCTGATATAGAAACAGATATATATGTATATATATGTGGAGATTGAAAAACTATTTTATGTATACATTTATCTTAATATAAATTATAGCAGCAGTGGCCTTTGTGGCCTAGAAAATTCTTTTTGTAATGTGGTACTGTAACAGTTAACTAAATATTCTTTGCACTTTTTTGCACCTAATATCCAAAAAGCGAACAAATTCAAGATCAAATGTAGCATAAGTGTTCAGCAATGAGCAACATATTTTTACGTATTTTATTGTTCTCTATGAGTATCCTGTATGTTTCATCATAGGTAGTAAGGTATTTCAAGATTCATTTTCTTGAATTTTAATTGTTGTCAGATACCAAAGGCTCAGTTTGTGCCTCCTTGTTGTGTTATTTTTGGTATTGTTAATAACAATAGTGAATGACTTCTGTGTCTAAACTTGATGGACGGGTGCTCTGCTTCTAGGAGAAATCAGGCTGCAAAATCATCAGTACATCTAACTTCAAAAATGATCCCCTAAGTAATTGTATTTATTCCCTTAGCAGTGATTAATAGAATTAGTGAAAACCATATTTTTGCCCCATTGTTTCCTTAGCTATCTCAAAAGACAGGATATGTACTTAGCATATAACCCATCAGTTGGCTTTGGAGCCTGGTTCACAAGTTACTGTCAGTGACATCACAGAAGCACCAAGGAAGAGCTTAGCACAGTTTAAGTCAAGGAATATGTTGCTCAATATATATCTTTATTAAGGAATTTTAAATATTTTAATTTAGAGAAGTTGCAAGTTCCCTGCTCCCATCCAGATTTTTTTTTTTCCTGCTTATCCACACTTCTCCTATATCTCATACGTTAGCAAAATTTGGGAAAAATCAAATGTGGCAAAAGGCTGATATAAAATATATCGTAGTACTTTTACAAAAGTCAGAAAATCTTCCTTTCCTAAAGGCCCGAGTTATTTTTCTTGAAGCATTTCACTGGAAACAGCACCAGTACTTAATAAGAATTATATTTTGCACAGCCGAGCCTTTTTTATACTTTCACACTGCACAGGTGAGCATAAGCTCAAGAAGACTTAAATCATGTACTGCACTCCATGGCCTCAACTTTGGATCACAGAACTGTACAGTTCTGGTGACATGGCCCTTCTCCTCACCCTCCCAGCAAGCAACCAGCTCTTTCCCCACCATCTTTTGTCTATGCTGGGCTTAGGAATATGCATATTCCTAAGAGACAAAGTGGCCAGGAACCTCCCCTGCAAAATTTCCTCTTCAATAAATGGAATTCTTTTGACTTGTTATGTTTAAGTAACAAAACTATTAATTTTTCTTAAAGAATCACCACCACATTCAATACTTTTGAAGAAAATATTGAGCTAACAATAAATGTTTTCATTGGGTTGATTTTTTTCAAGGGGAAAAGCAATTACTTACCTAATTTCTTTCAGTGGATGCAATTTTGGAGCAATATTAAGAAAAATTTTAGTTAAAAGACTCATTTGATCCATCCTTTTCTCCTCCTTCTCAGCTTTTTTAATTGGATTCAATGTAATCCTTTTAAAAATTTTTAACATGATGATGTACAACATATACATGACAGTCCAGTTCCAAGATTATTTTGCTATCTCTCTTTTATAAACTTTTATATGTACTAACTTTTTATTATACTCCATTAATTTAACAGGCTTTATACATCTGAAATCATTTGACTATTTTTTGAGTGAGCATTTAAAAGAAGGGTATTTCAGAACTCAGTAATAGAGTTCTTCTTCTGCTGAAAACGTAAAATTTTTCAGACCTCCATGAATGTGCCTGCAAAATTTGAAAATCATCTTATTCGAGCATGCAAAAACCCAGGTTTGCACATACAAGTACTTGCACTCGCTGGATGTACAATCACTATTATTTAGCACTTCTGCTACAACAGAACACCCACACCTAATCAGAAATACGTTTCAGCTCTTGATAAACACTTGACAAATCTGTACTGAGTGACAGTTCCTTGACCTGAAAAGTTCCTATGACTTTATTTCTTCGATGAATGTGCTTGAAAATTAGGTAGGTGTAAAAATATGACATATATGTTAATCAGACAGTGAGGTGACTTTTGGACAAAGCTCGTGTAGTATGTGTTGGACCATCCAAACTATGGATAAAATATACCATATATACCAGAAATATGAATGCATGATTTGATGGGACATTTTCTCTCTCATTCACACCACAGCAGAGACTCGGTTTAACTTGAGATTCACTTTCATTTAGCTTCTGAGGCTTGCCAGTCTAAACTGAGCTCTCTGGTGTCTGAAAGCAGCTGAATCGTGGCACAGAGCAGACCACAGAGCTAGGAAAAACCAAGGAAATTGTGGCAGTAGAAACAAAGCTGTTCGATGCAATTGCAAATGCTCTGAAATGGAAACCTTCCTCCTGAAACTGATAATAATTCCAATAGTTTTATCACTTGTCCTTTTTTCCTTTGCTGTAAAACAGGACAAAAGAAACACCTTCCTGAAAAAGCATCAGCATTAGGCATAGGAGTTAATTGAGGTTCTGATCACAGCCATTTGCCTTTTCCAAGGCAAATAATACCTTAACTTCAAAAAGTGTCTTTTGTTTATTCATCCAGATGAATATTTCCTGTACAATTTCCCTCTTCCTTAATCCTGGAAACTGGCAGTTTTTTAACAGCATGCAGGAAACCAAGAGCTAGAAAGCTACGAGAAAGCGAAGCTGCAGGTGGGATTTAAATTTCACAGGGGAAGCTGGTCAGGAGAATGGAACTAACACTTTCAATCTTGTGCTGAGTGCTAAGGGATGCTTGACGATAGCAGGTGCTCAGGGCTGTGATTTTATGTTTTTGTGATAGTACCTCTACAATGTTGCTGTTGCTGGGAAACCTCTTTACAGGCTCAGAGAGGAGAATACCTCTGGTATTGCCACATGAAATTTTTTCCACCCAAGTGTAGACCACGAATCTTGTGTTACATGGGACTCAGCCCTCTGGAAGGGCAGAAAGCGTGCTGAATTTGCAGGACAGGAAAAATTTATTTGGCACTGTGCCACCATGGGGACTATTCACTTTGTTGGTACTAAGGACAAGGGTTTGTGCCCTGCTGGTCCAAGGGAGGACATTTCTTACAGCTCTCTGTGGCTAAGCCTGTGTTGCTGAGCCAGGTCGATGCTATTGAAGATCCTCAGTATCAATATTGTCAACATACAACTGATACATATAAATACAGGTTATACAGGTTGCCAGAACACCAAAGCTCCCTCCTGTGGAAAAGAAATGATGACTCCCTGAAAAATAAATCAAGGCGCAGTGTGTTCTGAAAGTGGGATCTGCAGGAAGTCACAGAGCTGCTGTGATGAAAGTGGAGCTGCTCTGTAATAATTCATGAATACAATATGTTGAGTTGACTATTGGTCCTGAGTCAGGTGTGTTCAATAAGTCTACTTTAGGGAAAAACAGGCAGAAAATGTTTGACAGGGGAGTGTCTGTCAAGAGCAAGAGAGTTTTATAAAATGTTAATGTCCATCTTGGTGGCCTGGGAGAGTCTACTGATGCTATAGCCAGTCTGAAAAATGCATCTCATCTAAAATGGTGAAATCCCAAGCAGGCATAGGAAAAAAGGCACAGGAAAGATCAAGAGCTCTGATTCAGAGCAGACAAGATTTATGTCTGAGCAGGTTGGGGATGCAAGCTGGTACTGTAGTTCACAGAGAAAATAGGCTTGGTTGCTCTCCCATTAATTGATGGGAAAGCTTGGGGCAGGACAAATATGCATATAGACTGTTATTTTCAATTCCATTTATTTGAAATATTTAATTTTGCATATTTAAGATTAAATATTTAAATACCATTCTATTTTTAATGAAGTGGAGTATTCACAGACTCCCTAAAAGAAAAGTTGCAAATCCATTCAGACTGCCTGGGTCGGCACAGTTATGACAGAAGAAGTGTCCTAAAGCCCAGGAAAAATTAAAGAATTGTGAAATCCTGCCTCTCCCCCAGAGAGGTGAAGTCAGGAAGCCTGACACAAAGAGAGAACAGAAGACAGACCAAGGAAAGGATGAGGGCACAGCTATTTCATCACAACTTCAGGGTTCACAAAGTCATTGATTAGACAAGAGTGCCAGAAACAGGTTTTCATGGCAGCAACATACCTTTTATATAATTTTCCTCTCCTTCAAAATACAAGCATATGTTTTTGAGAGATTGCTTTTAAACATTTTGGGATATATTCATACCTTAAAAATTCAAACCCCTGAAGTAAAGTAAATCTATCCATGCATCCACTCATGAGGAAAATAAAATAAAATTTTAAAAAGAGCAGGGAATAAAAACTTTCTGTACAATAAATAAAGCTCTAGAACATGCTTGAAATTGCTTTCCTGTGTAGAATAATGGTACAGATTTAAGAACTGATATCCTGGGACCTCTTAGGTTAAAAACGAAAGACTGTGTTTCTGATTATAAAGCAATATTTTCCTGCAGGTATAGAACTCCTAGTTGCCCGGCCCTGTGTGATTTCAGACATCAGAAATGTTCCAACAAATGCTTGTCAACATCACAGACAGGAATTTTAGGCACTTAAGATTAGCAGTGACAAAAAGTAATCTGTTTTTTTGGGACAGTTTCTAGGTTAATTTCAGGAGAAATTGTAGGCTGTTGGATGTTTTTGTGAAGCAAACACATTCCCATAAAAACAGTCAGCAAGAGGAGAGAGAAAAAGGGTCGAGTTGCTTTCTTCAATATGCTAAGAGTTGAGACTGATAATAGGATCAGAAGTGAAGAGGACTGAACAAGAAGACGTTTAAAATCTCTTGTGACATCTGAGCCATGAACAGGAAGCAAGAGAGGAGAGGAAAAGCCTATAAAGTATGAAAAGAGCCCTCTAGAAAAAAAAAAAAAGAAACAAAACAAAAAACCTGTTAAAAGGAAAAGAGGAAAATATAAAAAGAGGTTGAATAGTCTTTTCAATTGAGAAAAATATATGTGTAACAAATACTTCCAAATAGAAAGGGATTTTTGATGTTACTCCCCTACCTCATATATTGTATGGCCATTGGCAAGCTTACAAGGGAGCAAATTTCAGAACCTGAGTCTGTTCTTACAATAAAAACAACCCTCCCCCCCACAGATCTTGCTCTCAGTGGATTCACAGTGCAAAGAGCACTGGTAGCTGCTCATGGCACATCCTTCCCCTCTGGTCTTTTTCTTGCAGCACAATTGAGGCAAAAAAAGGACATTGCCCGCATGTACTCAGACACATTCCTCTCTAGATGCTGCAATGGCCTCCTATTTATTTGCACCTGACATAGGCTGGAAAATCTCCAACAGGTGAAAAAGCATTTTTATATAATGTCACCTCTTCACATTATCAGAGCTTCTGAGACAGAGTGCTTGAATCACCAATGGGAAACACCTCTGGAAACGCTGCTATGGTACACAAGGTACAGGTTTTGTTTTCAAGTGAAGCCTCAATAAACACCACACAATGGGTGTGTGTAAAGTCATTGGGCTGCTGCAGGTGCTAATTCTCTGATGATTCAAAAAACTGAAGTCATAATTATGGTGTATTTCTCACTTAATATCCCATAGGTCTCTGTGTATGAATAGGGTCCCGGAACTGAGGTTTCAGCCAAATCTCATCTCCTCCTGTTCTTCCTATTCATGGAGGTTCAGCTGACTAATATATTCTTATTCCTTTGTCCTAAATTGTCACACAGAAGTGGGTTTACTGTGAATGTTTCACCCTGGGAGTGGCTGCCTCTTATTAAAAATCAGAGTGATCAATAGAGGACCATTACTTCCCTCACCATGGTTTTCTGAGGCTTAATTGTGTAATAATGGTTATGAGGGAAATGACTGCATAGCTGAACAAGACAGAGAATTGCCAGCTGTAATTGTTTTTTGTCAGATGGGTATGTGTGGATGGGTGTATCTTTCTTCTCCATGTAAATGGAGATTTGGCTAGCACAGAAAAAGAAAAAAGAGATTTTGTGGACTCTCCAAAGACCACTTCACACTCTTACATTTGTTCCTTTCAAGCTTTATGTATTATAAGTGTTTAATTACCTTAATTATAGCACAAGAACCTGATTCATTTATTTAAACCTACAACCTTTTCAGCTCTTAGTCCACAAAGGTAACTTTGGGCTCGGGAATCAAAATCACTAATGAGAAAGCATAGCTTTATCTTAGCCAGCAACCGAAATTGGCACAGCTGGGCCTTTTCTGTGTTCCTCTGAAAGGGAGCCTGGCACTATTGCACTTTAGCTACTTGCCAGTAGCAGACAAACAATTATAGGTCATAGCCAGGTTTCAGAGAAGCTCTGAGGATTAACCCCTAAAATCCTGGCTCTGATTCCGCCTGCCCTCCAGGCACAGGGCAGTCTATGAAGTCGAAGAGCAGTCCTACCCAAAGAGGGCTTGATGATGAGCAATCTGTGCTGAGGAAAGAGATTTCATTCAAATTATACCCACATGGCTTTTTGATTTATTTTTTTTTTTGCCTTTTTTCATGTACTGTTGTTAAAAATGGACTTTTTCTTAAGATAAAACTTTGTAATTTAATCTCTAGCAGGGCAAAAAGTGGTACTAAAGTACTAATCTACTCATGCACTGAAAATAATATTGATGCAAAAAAAAAGTAAAAAAGCCTTTCAGCAAAAAAATATCTGTGGCAGCAAAATACAAAGATGCTGGCAAAAAGACATTTTGCTTTTTATGTGACTTTTTCTTACTAGAATTAGAATATTCCACCTCCCTTTTGGGGCTATCTCAAGAAAAACACAAAATGGTAAGTGTATCTAATGTAGACTTAATAGTTATTGAAATAATATAGCACAATAAAAGTGATTCAGTTCAGCCTCTTAAGGTGTAGTATTAACAATACACATTAATTATATATTTTGCATTGCTAAAAAATCTGTTCATCACCCTATTTCAAATATACAAGAATTCTAACATGCTTTTAAAAGGAGCTTTCTTTTAGGCTAATCACTTGCTGCTTTATATGCCAATTGTTCTTTTATTAATTATAATGAAAATATTTTCTTAATATCATGACAATAGATCATTAAATGCATCCAGCAAAATCACTCTGTAGGTCTTTTTAATATGTCATTTCCTCTCAAAGCAAGCACAGTACTATGTACTTGGCCAGTGCTGCTATTGATTCCTGTTCACTCTGCATCAGGTTGCATGTGATGATGCGTCATAGCATCCTATGAAATGAACCCAGTCTCAAGGCAAGCAGAATGATTTCTCTTGCATCCACCATGGGTTTTTGCCACTTTCTGACAGCTCAGACTGTATTAGAAGTCTTCAGTGCATCTCTGGGGTATGAGCTACTATTGCAAATGCTGATTTTGCTAATACTAGGTAGGCAAGATGAGCCTCAGCTGCCTGACTTGGTAAATAAAAATGTCTGGTCTGTGTAGTCAGACATGGAGGTGATGTATTTTTACAGATTTTTCCTTTTTAATGGTGGCCTGCAGGTTTCCGCAAAATGCCATTTCGTTTTGAAGCTCAGAGGTTGTGTATAGACTAAACCTTTCATATGGAACTTTTAGACAGTCCTGTTGCACACCAGATATAAAGCACTCCTTTTCAGTCTATATTTCTATGGAGAAAATACTGAACAAAATTTAATTTTGTTAAATAAATAGAAAATTATTCCTAAATAGAAGGAAAAAGTATAGATATATATTTAGTATTGTTCCTTGTTTCTCTTTCTTCCAAGTGTAGGTCTAAATTCTTTCTATTCTTCTATATTTAGGTTTCTGTAGGATTTATTGGACTTAAATGCACGTGTCTAAGGATGGGATATGGGTAGCTTTCTATCCTAGAAGTAGGCACTGCTGGCATCCTGATTTGGACAGGCACTTCTGACCTGTGCTTTCTCCACTTTCTGAGGGAGATCATGAGGGTGTTTGTTCAGCAAACCACGTGAAATATTTTTTAACTATGACCTGATAATCTCAGCTCCCTCCATGCCGGTATAGCCCTCCTGGCTGGCATGGGAGCAGGAAAAGCCAGAGAGCATCTCTTCCTTGCCATTCTCTGCCCAGTTCCCATCACCTCAGGCAGCAGGACTGCAGCACTGGTTCCTCCGAGCCGGCCAGATGCTTCAGCCACCACGAGGGGAGTCCCAAAAAGCTTCTCCTTCCTTTCCATGAGCTTGTAGTCCCTGCTTCATTCGAGCTGACTGGCTTCAGTGCAATCCTCGTGAAAACTGAAGCAGGGGGAGGAGAATAGAAATTAGCCACACCTTTGCTTCAGCACAGAACATCATGTGTTCCTCGTATATGCTTGTTTGTGGGGAAGGCATACTCCAGAGCCTATGCTTCAAAAGGTAGGAAGTTAAAATGGAGTTCCTGGCCATAGGAAATATTGACAGCTGAAAAAACCCCACTCAATATTTAAACACTTAGTATCTTGAAATCTTAAAAGAAAGCACCCAACACAATGCCTGTCAGGATAAGCATCTTTGCTGTGACGATGAGTGTTCTGGATTAGGCCCTAACTGGCCCAAACTCTAACAGAACTCCCTACCTTTAAAATAATCTTTATGATTAGATCAGAAATGTTGCCAAGTCTATGTAGCTTACAAAGAACTGCTGAGTTCTTCTACGATTTTGTCTCTTCTTGCTATGTGGTGTTGGCTGACCAAGATCTAATATTAAATACCTGACTGTTTTAGTACCCTTTATTCAGTGTTCATGATGTGACTTTTAAAATGAAGTCTGTGATTTGATACCTAGGCATTGTTCAAGTCAATATCCTTGGCTTCTGCGTTATAGAGACAAGAAAACAAAACTTTTTGAACTTGTGCTACTGGCTTTTTGTATGCGCTAAATGGCCATTTGTGAAACTTGACGACATAAATTGTACTACTGATAGTAAATGGGTTTTTTTGCACTAGCCTTTGAGAGCTGTAACACATTTCAGTATTTTTACAATGTATTCTCTAGAAAGTGTGAATCTATTTGTCAGTTCTGAAAAAAATATGTAACAATGAAACCTCAAAAGATGTTATGAAGTGTACAGTTTGTGATAATTTTATATTTAAAAAAGACAAGAATAATAAAAGAATTCACTTGAAATAATTTTATTCTAATTGTTTCATATGTATTTTGAACAAGAAATAAAGTGATTAAAATTATTCACTTTTTTCTGTCGTTCTTACAAAAGCAAACTTTTAAAAGTAAATAAAGATCAGTGGATTAAAATGGCCCCAAGTTGAGCAGCCTTGTTCATATCCAAGATGTTTTCTTCTCATGAAGCTGTTACTTTAAAGTTCTATGCCATTAAAAAGCAAAGGATATTTTTGCCACCAGATTTGCAAGGTTCAAGACAGAGTGCCTTTGAGTGAAAACAATTAAATTAAGCAGCTCCGTTATTACTTTGTGTAATTCTTTTCACATTATCTTCCATTTCCTGCTATGATATTATCTACTGTAATCTTCAAAGTCATTAGACCATGTTTTAAATAATAGATTAACTATTCAATTTAATATTATTAAAGTATTTAAGAATATTGAAGTATTTCACTGAGACACAAGCCTAATTTCCATCTCCTTTGTTTCTAGTTGCACAATCATGTAGATCAAACAGACAAGAACTTTACCACCATTAAATGGAAAAAAAATAGCCAGATTTGAATAGCACTTATGTTTAAACTGAAGTGGTGTTAATGGCAACACCTTAGGAAGCAATGATGACCCGGAGTAGACAGGTTCAAGCGTGTCAGGTCTTTGTTGGCACTTACAAGGACTGTTTAAAGAGGAAAATGAAGCTGTAAATGTTCAGTACTAGCTGGATGTGTTCTATTTCCATTCCACCTGATGCTTAAGTTCTATATTATAAGCCCTGGGGTAAAAAACAGCATACAAGCAATTGCCTTTTGGCAGAGTTATGTAATTCTCCTGAAGTGAAATTAGATATATATATTTGGGGTTCCCATCCTGTGTCTGATCTCTGCTGGCTGAACATTAATCTGTCCTAAGTCAAGTTTTTGCTAAGATATAAAATGCGATTCAGTTCTCCAATTCAGGGACTTGGTTCACATTTGTGATTCAAAGATTCTGTTTCCTTTGGAAAACTGCTTGTCTTTCTACAGCAAGGGTAATGGCATTCCAGTTTGCCACTGCTTTTAATCTTAATATTCTCTCTTTCACATATAAAATGCTAATTTTCATTAAAGTGATGGGTTCTGAGGGTTATGAATATTATAGTTTATTTCAAAAACTTGCCTGTAATTTGCATAGAAGCAACACGACCATCTCTAAGATTTCACTGCAGTCTGTGAAATATAACTTCTGCATGAAGTCCTAATCCTTCTGCTTCAGTCACTCCTGAATATATCTTCATCCCTTACAATAATCAAATTTACTAGTCCACAGAGAAGCTGGAGGATGCAGCTTAAAATGATGTGAGAACCAGAAGGGAGCGGATTTGTCAGGAAAAAAGGAGAAGAAAGAAAGGCAAACAAAGCCTTGTAAAAAACAAACATGACAAAATTTTGCAAATTATTGCGTATTCTTGCACACACAGAAGAGCACTATCTTTCAGTCACTACACACTTTTACCACACCCTTAAAAGTGATACAGTGAAAATCAGGGATCAGCAGTGAATCCAGATCTCCCATCTTCTAGACCACAAAATTACCATTCCTCTACGTGGATTTGTACTTTGCATGGCATTTGTAAGAGTCTCCCAAAGGAAAAGCTGTGATGCAGAAGGAGGCAGCAAATGATTTAAAATATATATATAGTAACCGCTTATCCTGCTAAAACACATTGGTTCAGATAAGGAGACAGAAATATGATTTTCTCACAATAATGTTTACTATGTCATTCTGAAAGTTGAATAAAAGCCCTCCTGCTGCTACTGCTGTAGATAGCAGAACCTGGTTTTCAACTCAGAAGACAGACACATGTATTTTTGGAACAAAAGGTCCTGAATGAACTCCCTCCTCTGTGCTGCTTGGATGCAGCTCAGTTGATCACAATGCTGGTTACAGTAACACAAAACATTATTTTAAAAGCTTTAAGTCTATGGCAGAATGTGAAAAACGAGCACAACTCTCTTGCTGCGAGGTAGAAGATGTTTATTGATAGCAGCAAGTGTCCAAGGAGTGTCCAAAATAAAAGCCGAAAATAAAAAGAGCAAAAAGAAACCGGGTACGCAGCGATCGAACACTCGGGCCACCGCACGGCTGCCCTAGGACAGGGAGCTGTATGGTGTTGGAGTGAACTCCGGCTAGTCCGGGGCTCAAAGCAATTATAAAAGTCTCTTTTTAAGAGAGAAGAGGCCAACTTCCAACACCAGCCCTTCACCACCACTGATTGGAAGAGAAAGACCCAGAACTGCTTGCGCAGCCCTTTTTATAAGGTGTGGTCTCCACCCCTGCCCGCCCCTGTCCTGCCTCCATGGTACCTGTGGATTGGTCTGGTTGTCTGATTGAGAGGAGGCCTTCCCACCAATGGGCTCGTGCTGCTAGGGGACAGCAGGATGTCAGTTGAAAAAGGCGGGAAGGCTCCTCATTAATATTCTCGGTTACCATGGAGTTAAGTTACAGGGCAGCAGGGAGGAGCTATTTTTAGAAACTGGCAGTTTGGAAGACTGGTATGGGGAGCTTAGGAATCAACTTTAGCAAACTTAAATCTTCAAGAAAACTTAAGTTAAACACACAAAATAAACTTTTAAAATACAAAATAATGATAGCAATACAAAGAAAGATAAAAATCAACGTAAGTTAGAAAGGATGGCTGCATCTAGGGGATGTTTGGGTTTTGCTTGGCTTTGGAAAAAGCAACTAACTTTAATAACTTTTACTTGTAAACATGGAAAACTTTGGGGAGAAAATGGTTATTCCTCTGGGAATGTCTGGGGTTGACTGTGGCTCTAGGAATAACCTTAATAACTTTAACTGTGTTTAACTAATTAATAATTGTACAATTAACAACTAACAATTAACAAACATGTGATTAACATAACATATAACCTTAATCTTCGTCACAGGTAGGACAAAAATAATTATGCAAAAGATCAGTTATGATGATCATATATGACACAGAATAAAGACAGAAATCTTTATCACTTGTCACATTCTGAAAAGTGGCATTTTGGGAGCAGTGCAAGTGCTCTGATTCGCACATGCATTGATTTTGCTTAACATGCCCACCGTGCTTAAATTGATCTATTACTCTCCCCTTTGGAATTTTAAAATGCAGCAATCACAGCCTAAGCTCTTCTGCTGAAGTGATGAGTATATTCACTCACACTCAGGTGGTTTTTTGCCTTCTCCAGAATATATTTTATATCCTCAGCCTTCACCCTACACATGTTTAATAAATAGCAATTGTCTTCGTATTTGTAATATACATCCCATGGAGTGAATTTCTAGTTAAGGTGACCAGCCACAGTTTCCCATTTTAATTTCTTTCATAGCTTTTCAGTTTAAATTCTCTTTGCTCTAGCACTATTTCTCAAGAAAAATGGTGAACACAATTGCCCTGCTCCAAAGTGCGAGACTGACAAGAGTTTGTTGCGAGTCCCGACTCTAACGTAATTTCAAACCCAGAGCATTTGAGGATAGAAATTTTCTTTGGAGTGACTGAAGAAGACTTTCTGTGAGGCTGGCTGTTATGATGTGTTCACTGAGATTCAAGAACCAAGTCAATATCTGAGCCTTTACATATTAAGTGCTAAATGTGATGTTATATAAAAATAAATTATTTGTAAAGTCTTAACAGTAGTAGGATTGTGCAGACATGTTTTATGCAGAATTTATAGTGTTTCACTCATTGAATATTAATTTTTTTAGTAGTCCCAAAAAAAAAATCCAAAAAAATACTGAAATATAATAATGGTTTTGTACTTAATTACAGATGAAGCTAACAGAAGGAAAGTATGGCTTTCTTACATTCAGATTTTATTTAACTTAGAATTTCTATTTGGGAATTCTTGACTTTTCATCTCTTCATTTCTGAGTTCTGAGCCCATTAAATCTACAAAGAACCTGCCTAATAAGTTTCTCTGGCCTTTAGCCTTGTTCTTTAGGATGTGTTTGTCAAATCCAGCTAGTTAAATTTGAGTCGTAACTCTTGGTTTTGGACAACCCTGAATCATATAATCGTTAGCTAGTTTTTGTTAAGGAAACATCCTACTCAAAAACCCTGTGATACCAAGTCTGAAGCAAGCTGGATAACCGTCCTAGTCACCCAGCACCATCCTCATCATTAACAAATGACAGCCAAACAAAGAAGTACCTGTGCCCAGGTTCTTAAAGCCAGGGCCCTGACCAGCACAGCAGCCAACCTTGCAAACCTGGAAGGCATCCAGAGGGACAGCATCAAGCAATTCCTTCCTTTTCTTCTGTATCTTGTGCCTCTAACTTAAACGTGCTGAGGTTTAGACAATGGCAAATTTTCTAACTGCATTAGAAACACCTGGCTGGAGAGCGTCACCTCGAGGCAGTACACTAGGATAGGGAATCAATTGGCCCCTTCACAGGAAAAAGCTGAAGCAAAACTTTGGTTAGGAATTGTGGTGACTGGCTAAAAACTGAAAGCAGATGTTCCTGAAAATGTATGTCTATTTTTTATTTATAAAATTTTATTCCTAAACTGTTGATTAGTTCTTTATTCCTGAAACCTGATAAAATCAATCCACTAAGGCTAAAAGCTGGGAATTGAACCCGTCACACAAGCATGAAATAGGGGTGAGCATCAGAAGAAACATTTTCTTATCTTCTTCCCAGGAAATCACTTTTGTATTCAAAATGACTGTGCACAGCAATAACACAAAGAAATCATTCTCGTTGTCTCACAAATATTTTCATTGGTAGCAGACACTGAGTCACATGCTTTAGCTGTGGCACAAAGGCTCTTAATGAGATCAGCATAACCATAAATTCAACCACTATTCAGGAGGTTTCAGAGAAGCAGCTTCTGAGGTGAGACAGAAGGAAGAAATCCAGGGTAGATAAGAAAAAGAAAACAAAATATGTTGTCAAACTACACCATGTTTGATTGCTTTCAGGTAGCTCCCATTATTCCCTTGGCCTGATTTTAAAGTGATTTTACATAAATACCTCCAGCAGAAAAACAAATGTCATTCAGGCATATAGAACCATTTATCTGAGCAGCAGCAGAGCTTGGTTTCTAATTCTTTCAAATGAGAGAAGGAAAGCTGTCTGACACTGCCCAGCCATGGTCTCACTTGGGGTCTTAGCTAGAGGACTGTGATAACTGCCTACAGCATGGTAATGCAAGCTAATTTTGGTATCCATTTAATTGCATAAAGCACTCACAAGCTCACATAAACTCTGGTTCTTTTGCAAGTGCACTGAATTACGTGCAATTTTGACTGACATTGTAGTCTGGTTATATTTATCTGTGTGCTTGCTGGCTAGTAATAATTAGACTTAAATATTTACATTGAATTCTTATTGAATTTGGATATTTGAGTTCTATTATGCAGACAAATGCAGGCTGTGTACTCAAGTAAACTGACACCAAGCACAGCTTTCAGAAAACTAATTGAACATCTGCAAGTAATGTTTTGAAAGTGCATGCTGTATCAATAACTGAGTCAGCATATTAAGAAATTAAAATCTTTTGAAGAGTCTATTTTTTTTTTCCTAACTCAAGAGCCATATATGTGGCTAGGACATGCACGTCTAGATTCTTTCCCATTTGCCAATGAATATAAATTGCTATTTTGTTCTGGCTAGAGACTCTACCTCAGCAAGCTGTGGGATTGAAAGGAACAATTGTATTGTTCCCTTGCAGGCATGTCACCCAAAACCCCTTTGCACCAATCAGCCCTTCACCCTTCATGATTTTTAGGTGACTGGATTGAGCCTCACTTCTCTCCCCAGAGACAGAACTTGCAAAATCCAGGATCAGCTTGGGGCAGTGTAATCAGTGACATTTCTCTGTCTTCATGGGGTCTCTTTTTTGCTTCAGAAAGGAAAGCAAAGGTGACTCTTCTCATAACTGGTTATTATCTCCTCAATCCAGGGAATTTCCAATTGAAATGATACTTTGAAAAAGCCAAGCTTAGCCCTTTTCCTACCTTCTGTACTTCCCCACCTGCATGAAGAGGAAGAACTTGACACGAAAACCACCCCACTCTCCTCTGAATGACTACAGACATGACATAGAGAAGTTGTAGAAGATAATGTGAGATGCTGCTCTACTTTTCACCACTGTGTAAGCAAGAGCATGTCCTGTCCTCAAAGCAACTGGCTGCACCCAGCTCCTCTGCTCCCTGCAAAAACAGAGTCCCATCAGCACAGGTTGTTTCCTACCAACATCATTTTTGTTGCGAGGGTGACTCTCTGCCTTGCCCGTCAGTAGCTGCTCTTGTTAAACACTTCCAACCTAACTAGATTGGTAGTTGACAAAAAAGAGGAAAGGGAAGAGAAAGGGAAGGAAATGGAACATGTGGTTTTGATTCTGGAAGTGTACCACGGCTGGTATTGCTTGGTTTTGTTTATACAACTTAGTTTGTTCAACACTGCAGACTGGTTAAATAACTGGTTTGTCCAAAGAAGCTGAATTTAAAAATGAAGCTATTTTTAAACTGATTGTGCAAGGTGAGATGCTAAAGGGTAAGAATATATTGTCTCGTATCTCCAAAAGCTCTCAAAGTTCCGGCTGATTGTCTGGTGAGTGATGACACTTGCCAAAGGCTGGCTTCAGTCCTAGGCTCATGAGAGATCCACTAAAAATATTTTTCTATTTTGAATTCAGGCTGCTTGCTCCTGTTTGTATTGAATTAGTCACCAGAATGAGCTATTCCTCTTTTGGTCCACTGGCACAGGGCTTGGTGATGTCAATATTAATCCAATTGCCCTAGGGCAAGATTAGAGGAACACGGACACATTTCCTTCAGCTGTTTACCTAGGAAACAGAAAAACTCAATGAGTTTTATCATCTATCTTCAGAAGCAATGCTTGGTGACAGCAGTCAGACAAATTACTCTGAGTGTTCAGTGTCACTTCGTATTATTTAGATTTAATACATCAATAAAGCATCTTACTTTGGAAAATACATTCAAATTGCAAGCATTTCGATTCAAATATAACTATGCATTCCAGAGAAACAAATGAGATCTATAGATAGATAGATACAGCGTGTCTCTGAATATAAAGGTGTATTTTTCCCAGGAAAAAGAGTGTTCTTACTCCCTGCATCCAGAGGAGAGTTTCTGAATATGCAAGTGGATTCATTGCAGTTCACAGTCCTGTTTCTGGAGCAATCCCATTGCCCTCTGTGATGATTAAGGCCAAGGCAACACTGTTCAGTTCTTGTTTCTGAGGAGCACTGGCCCACTGGCTGCTGTATACAATCTGTAAAGGGTTTTCAAATTGATAGATTTAATTATTGCCTATCAAAATTACTACAGCCTTGGTTTTACTCTTGGTAAAGGGCTTTTGTCTTTGTAAGGAACAAATACAAACACAGACCTGGTCCTTTTGACCAGAGAGTCACCAGATATCTCGGGTTTCTTAGGAATCTTACAGTATTTGTTTTGAGGGATTTGGGTTTGGTATTTTTTTTCCCCAAAACTTCAGCCTTTGGCCCCACAAGAAGGTTTTAAGTTTTAAGCAAAAAAAAAAAGGAAAATATGCAACTGAATTTGAAAATTTGAAAAGTGCAACTGAAGCATACCTGGAAGGCTATAAATTCAGATACATGTAGATGTTGACATAAACCACCCTTAAGTACCACTTAGGTTTTTAGATAGTCCTGTGAACTTGGGACTATTGGACTTGTGAAAAGTCTGTAGTTTCCTTCACTTTTGAAGTTATTTGACAATAAAAGCTAAGGATTTCCTGTGTGGATTAGTGAAGACATGATGGGCAAGGATTTACAGGATAGCTCCTTCTTTATGAAAGGCACTTTTAAGATCCCTGAGCTGCGGAGAGTGTGAGCAGACCCAAAGTTTATGTATTCACCCCCTGTCCTACCCATCTGCATGGACAAATAGCTCCTGTTCTGCTCATCCCTGAGAATGTGAAACTATTTCTTAGAGTGGTAGCCTTCAAACCCCGCTCAGTCCCCCTCTGCCTCCCCCAGCTGCATCAGCTTCATATAGCTCAACCTGCTGAACACCTATTTATTTTAAAAATAAAAGTAATATCTTCCCTTTTTGTCACAGAAAATGGAAGAATTTCCCTTTCCCTTTGCTGCATCTTCCCTTTTATCCAAACCCTGGAACACTACAGCGTCTCTCTGGTACATTTCCTTCTGCAATGCAGTCTCCTGAACAGGCATATGTAGATGAAGGTAATTTGTGCCAGGCTGTAATTAGGATGAAGAAATCATTCCTTCTTTTTCTGGGAATATTTGTGTAAAATCAAATTATCAGCTTAAGCAGTGAATACTCTTTCTCACTGCCTTTCTTCTTACAATATCTTGTTTTTTACTAAATTTTTCACTGTATAAGTATCCTTACAAAAAAGATTTAATTCCAGTTAGCTAAAACATAAGGTCCTGTGGACAACACATGGTATAGAACTAGTTGCTGGGTAGTATATCTGGCCATGCCTCCACCAATTCAAACAGCACTGACCAGTTTCACCTGATAAGTTGCACAAAAAGTATATGGGGAAATAGTGTAGATTACAAATTATAAGATCATCTTCTTAGGCAGCCCAACCAGAAAAAAAGCCCAGAATAAACCCAAAAACTTTAAAGCAGTACAAATTAATACTAGCCATATGCAACACATATTTTTGTAATGTGGCATCTAAACCACAAAAAAAAAAAAAAGGAGATTTACTCATTTATTACTTTAAAAAGTTTTAAAGTAATTCTAAAGGCTCAAAAAAATACATAAATAGGGAAAGCAAAATACTCCTTGAGCCTGCCTCACTCTTGCATTGCAGTTTGTACAGACATTTATATGTGTACCAAATGTCCACTCATCTCTGATGTAAAAAAGATCTTTTGTCAACCCAGAGAGGATGTCCCAGAGAGAGCCTGGAACAAGGCAGCCCAAAAAGCAGGTTGAATCACTTATTTCAGGAGACCAGCCCTCATCTTCCAGTCATGTCATGCTCTTCCAGGAGAGACCTTGGACACAAGCACTATATATAGCTGTGCATTTCCTAATATTCAGATCAGGTCATAATCTTATTTTTGTACATGTCAATAATAAAAAGATGAATAGATCAGTTTACAGTGGCTACCTGGGCTAGGAATATGAGTATAACTGTATTCCAGATGCAGGATTAATTCTTGAATTAACAATGAGAACATTTGCAGTAGTGAGAATTTGGAAGCATGCAGTATTCCCACTGCCAATTTATAAAAGCATAAACTGCAGCCAAGAGCCAAAAAAGAACCAAAATTAAAGCAGCAGGAGGAAAGAAGTTGTTGAGAAATAAAAGAGAATGCAATCCTTTCTGAAGAGAATTTTTCCCCTGAAGAGAATTAAATTTCCCCCATGGTTCCTCCTTACGTATAAGCTGCAATTCCACCTGCAAGTCTGCAGTTCTACATCTGTGTTTCTCCACCAAAGATGCTAACATTTGTGCCAGCAAGGGCTATACAGAGAGATTCCCAACAGATGACTCCTCCAAGAACACTATATCTAAAACTACTGAAGTTCAATTTGATTTGGTCAATAAAATGAAAATGAGTCCTCTGACAAAGAGCTAAACTGATTTGGTGCCTTTCGAGGCATTTAAGAAAAGTAAACATATCCCTCTTGGATGTCTTCTTCAGAGCCCCTTATATACACAGAGTTTCTCATGTAATCAATAATAGATGCAGGTAATATGCTGCTTTATCTGTTTTCCACACTTCGCCTATGGATACCTGCCTCCAGTAGTAATCTTGATGTAATCACAGCTGACCTTTCACTGTGTACCTAAAATCAGATGTTTTTCTAGGTGAAAAAAATAATCCCTGCCTTCCCATATGTGGGATTGTTTGATTGGTCTTTTCTGTCACTTAGTCCATGGTGAGTTTTATCTCAGATTTGCATCTTGTAAAAGGTGATGTGCTGATTTTACAGCCACAGACCAACGTCAAGGCCTCTGTACCAACAGTCCAGCTTAGCAAAGCGCTTTTGTTAGTACCTCCAATGCACAGAGATCTGCTGTGCAGTTGTGACCTTACTTTTGTAAAGACTCATCTAGTGAGTGGATAATTTAACTCTGAACTTGCTGTCACATGTGAGCTGACACATACTTATTGCATCAGATCTGCCATTCATATTGTGTCAGCTGAGCATGTGACATCCTCAAGTGTGCAGGGACACACAGACTTTTTGAAGACTTAAATAACTTCCCCCAGTGGAAATTTTATGGAAGGCAACACCTGGAAAGAAGACTAAATTTCCCTTCTACGGTTTGGCTTTTGTTGTGTTGTGTTTGTTTCTATCAGAAAAAGAAATAATGTGGTTGTCCTTGATCTCAGGCTATCCAGTGTGAGTACAGAGGCTGACTCGCTTCCCATCTGACACTGACATTTTGGACCCAAGTGTAGCTCCTTGCAACAATTTCCTTCCTTACCTTGGCATCACTCTGCACTGGGTCTTGTATTGTACCTGTATTTTCATGATTACCTGATTCAGATGAATTGTTTCTTGACTCACCTGAGGCGCATAGAGTCCTACACAAAGAAAATTATATGGGATGTTACTGGATTTGTCCATATCATTGCTGCAAATCATGGACTCAGATAGAATAATCCCCATCTCTGCTGCTCTTAGAGCCAATGTGCTAATGCACAGGTTAGAGGATCTCTGATTGCCCACTGTCTCTGGCCCATCTAGTCTTAAAAAATACACAAGCCAATGTGAGGCAAGCGTGTAAAATTTATTTCAATAAATTTAATCCTTTTCTCAAAAGGGAGGCAGAAATGTAATTTTGCATCCTAATTTATTTGGATTTATTTGTGTGCTCTTTCTCATGAAATAAATGGTGTCAAACAAGCAACCCGTGTAATTTACTTTAGTCACAAACTGCAGCTATTTGCAGTGACTAGTATCTTGTTGCCCATCAGCTGGGCTACTACAATGCCAGATATGCTAATTACTTCCTTGAGTGTGCAGTACAAAATGTGCTTGGCTTGAAACCATTCTTTAGACAAGTAAAGTACGTTGGTTTTCTTTCCTGGCAGTTTAATTGCACGACTGTCAGCTGGATCAGAGCAAACATCTTTTCTTTCCTCATCTTTCATGCCTTGGTCTGTCTTCTTGCAGCGTGCTTGCAATTGTTAAGTAGGTAAAAAAAACAACCAACCAAACAAAAAACCCAAGAAAAACTAAAAAAACATTTGCAGATTATAAAGCCACATATGTGGTCTAAATATGTATAAATACAGTCGAGTAACACAGTCTTCAGGAAAAATAAAGAAATGAGAAATCATTTAGAGTAAGCCCAATTTCTGCAAGCATATTTGGCATGTCCATACTATGGAGTTTACAAAGGCCATTGACATAAAAGGGAATATTTACACAACAGAGGGAGTGTTTGATCTGCCTACATCAAGTTGCATCCACCTGTGTGAAGGCCTTCCAGAGAATTTCAGAACTGTTTTGCAAGCAAGTAGGGATGGAGGTGAGCTAAATGGCTGCCTGCTCAGGTGTCACCAAGAAATATCCCAAAGGCTGGTGCAGCAATGCTCATCATGGACCAACATGGGAAAATGTCAAATAGAGGCTGGGGACAGTCATCTCAAAAGTTCCTACTTTTTATAAATACTATAAAATATAGATTCATGTGTCTAATCTAGCCAGAAATATCTAGTGTTTATAATTTTAGATGCTCAGGAAGAGATTTTTGTCTCCAAACAATGCACTTCCACAATTTTAAAATTAGCTGTGCTTTGAAAAACAGTTTTTCCTCTCCTCCCTATCTCCCTTGCTTCTCCAGGTAAAAATAGGGAGTTCTCAGAGTTCAATCTTTACTTAAGGTTTCTGCTTTAGAAAACTACCAAGGCCAAGTTTTTCATCCACTTTATCTACCCCTAGGGGTGTCCCTTGTCCACATGGAAACACTCTCCATGTAGGAAATAACCAAGAAGATTTTTACTCTTTGCCTGGCCCCACAGCCTCCATCTAAACTCTATCTGTGTGCTGATGCCCCAGGACCTACTCCAAGTGTCACACCTTCCTGTTGGAAAAAAATGGTGGTGAGGGATGAAAAGATAGCTGGGTCTGTATTCCTTTGAAATTCCAACTGGGCATCTGTTGCCAATAATGTCAATAGGGACATGAGATGCCAGATACCCAGAGTATGCTGGGTGTTGAACTAGCTTTAGAGGACAGCTATCTTAGGTGTAATGTTAGCACGGACCCAACATCTCCTCTCTCTTGTTCATGCATACAGAGCCCAAGAAAGGCCTTAAGATTTATCCATAAGAAAAATACTGCTTTAAATTCCATCATTTTCTTCATTTCATTCTGCCTGTGTGTTGAGACAGGAAGGATCTTTGCACTTTGTTTCTCAAGAGTATTAGAATCTCTGCAGCCAGACTGAACCCTCTCTGATGCTGCTCAGATCCTCTGTACAAGCCTGCAGATGTCTTCTGAAGTGTTTCTTCCTTTGAAGTTCGTGTGGCATTCACATACCCTGCATGCTGATAGGTTGATTGTGCACATCTTGCCTTGGGCACATCAAGTTTCCTTCAACTAGCCAACAGCTTAACAGTGCTCTAGCAGGCTAGCACAGCCAGAAAAAATTCACAAAAGTGAAGGCACTACATAATGCTATGGTTCAAGGGGGAGAGGGGAAGAATGGTGGGAAACGGCTTTTGTCACTGCTCTTTTGCCACACGTTCAGCTGCCATGCCTTACAAACCACCTGAGCAGTGGCCAGTGAGGCCACTGCAGTAGTTCAGAGTAGTTATGACCACACAGCAAAAACTTGGCCCAGGAGCCCACATTTTAAAACCTTCCTGTTTCACTTGGAATCTTTATTTTGATGTAAAATGTTGGAAGAGCTAAAAAAAGGACAAAGAAAAAAAAAATCCTCAAAAAGCCTCTAAAAGGAGGTTATACGATGTATTCCTTTTTCCCTTGAAATTAATTAGACTTCAGATTTCTGTGTGTCTGTCTCATGCTCCTGAACTCCAAAAATAAAATGCTGTGTTAATAGGCACAAAAACAAGGAAAAAAGAGAGAAAAGGTATTGTAGTGTGGTTGCCCTGATGTACTGTGTCCTGTAAATGAACAGTTGTCAATCAGAATAAGAGAAGGTTGTTATTTCTGCTTCTGCCATTGTTAAATCGTGCTAAGAGAACTCAAAGTGTGAGCCCCATGCATTCAGCATTGGAGGTGTAACTCATTAGAGGCACATTTGGCCCTTTTGTTTATTACAGTGTGATCCTTGGAAGTTTCCCATTGTGTACTTTGAAAAAGGTGATTGTCAGATAGGGAAAAAGAAAGAATAAGCTTCAGATAATTGACTGTTCACACAGCCAAATAATTGGCTTGGCTATAATTCACTGGAAAAGGTAAGAAGAAATAAACTTGCATGAATATAACTTCTAAAGTTCTGCAGAGGGCTGATCTATGCAGAATTGAAGTTTTGTGTTTACATGAAGGGCCATGTCTCAGAAAAAGCCAGGCACTGCACCAGTGAGTCGGTGGTGAGCTAAGCCAGCACTGTGTGGATTTGGGAGCAATGCGTTGCCATATGTGTCAAAGGCAATCCTTCATTGCGCCCAAGTGCTGGTCAAGTGTAAAATTCTGGGAGTCTATTCTGTTCATCTTTCTTTGTTCCACCGTGATGTTAAAGCAGCACTGGAACAGATAAGGCACGTTTTCCTCACAAACTCTGGCCTCTTCTTGAGTGCCTTCCTCCCTGATACGTGTGTGGAAGATGGAAACTCAGTGGCAAGCATTTACAGTATTTTATCTGTGATAAACTCCTCCTTAATTAAGGCAGTTCTGGTTAGCAGGCAAATCTGGGCCCTTGGCTCTCTCTGAATGGTACAAAGGGGGTGTGTTAGCACTGAGATCCGGTCTGTCTTTCCCATCTCCACTGTAAACACTTATTGTAGCATGCAGAAACTGGGCTACCAGATGTTACCTGATCCTTCTTCAAGTGGAAGAGGTGTTTGACTTTTGCATAGGTTTGTTTCTCTCCTTATAAATAAAGGGCCAGCCTATACCTGAATCTCTTTTGTGTACCATGAAAACATGGTATAGACTTGACTGAGAGGAAAAATTATGATAATAAGTGAGGAATGAAGAGATCAAGAAAGCAGTAAGGAAAAATTATATGAATCAACACTGGGATTAGGTGGAAAAAAAAGAGCCTAGAAGAATGGATAGGTAAAATGTGACTATATTATATAAAACAGATTACATGATGTGAAAGAAGTGCCCAAATCAGATTAACCAAATTCTTTCATCGAAAGCGTTCCTTTGTACCTCTCCTCAGCAGTTGTCTCCCTGCCAGACCCCAGGGAGCCATGACACAGAAGAGTCCTCTCCACTCGTGAGACTCTACAACAGTGTCCCAAGTTCACCAGCAACCTGAGTGGTTTAAGGAAGAACATGGATAACTTTCCAAAACAAAATTTGACAGGGTAGAGGAGACATGCTTATGAGCAACACAGGCTTATCATGGACAGTGGATGACCCTCAAGAGGACCCTTCCTAAAATTATAATTTGAAGTCAGTGCTGTCCTACATCTATCATAAGTAAGTTGTTTCTATTTCTCCTCTTCTCTAGAGAAAAATTCCAGCAATAATTTTCTAAATAAAATTTTGAGTCATAGCAGTTTCAGTCCAGTCTTGCCCCTCTAGCAGATTGATGAGGAACATTTTAACATCCTTCCCTGCTGGTTTGCTGTCAATTCCTTAATTTTGTGTTTATTACTATTTTGCTTTCAAATGAAATGGTAATGGTTGTGCAACAATAAAAACTCAGCACCAGTTTTATGACTTCAGTTTCTTCTGGTTTCTGTGTTGTCAGTTTTACTGTTAGATTGTTGTGAGGCAACAAATAATCCTGGAGTTTGGGGCTGGGCTTTTCATTTCCATTTATAAACAATGTCATGAAACTGAACTACAGTCCATAGCCAACTCAAATCCACTGACTACAGTGAACATTTGGCCAGAAGTCATGACAGATTCTAATGCAAAAAGTTGAAGACCACATACTATGTATTTTAGCTAAAATGTTTTCTTTTGACAGCTTCTGCAGAAAATGTCTTTGCTAGAGGTCAAACATTTCATTTAGTAAACAACTGATCTGAAAATTAACTTCATAATTAGCAGTTTTGGTGCATTATAAATAACATTTAATCTCAGAAAGAAGAGCTTTAATTGAAATGAATTTCCATAATCCTCTGACAAGACTGGAAACTGACAAGTGACAGAGAGATGGGCAGAAAAGCCTAAGGAAATACATTTATCAATGTTCTTTCATTTATTAACAGCTTGAGAGTGCAATCATTATGGTCACACAAACCTTCACTTTGCCAGTCTGGGAACTACCAGACATGGAATTCACTAATTTTCTGTCTTTTTACAGTCACCTCCAACTCCTCTCAGTTACTGGTATCTCTAAGTATCCTCTCAGTTACTTAGTTCCAGGATGCAGACCCTAAAAGTCTTCCATTGGAGGTGGGTACCTTCACATAGAAAGTTTAAGCCAGCAGGATCACCTTTCTTGTCTTACTCCCTTATTTATGTCTTTAAAGTCCATTTCTGGTCTCACTTAAGTGTAGAAAATAAAAATTTATCTGGTCTTTGTAGGAAGACAAAAGAAGGCCCCAGACTCATCCCAGAATGCCTTCAGCTTTCTCTGCAAAGCCTAAGGACAAATTTCAACCTCAAAGGAATGTATATAAAAATTATAGTTCCGGGATATTTTACATTATTTTATTAGGATATCAATCACTAAACCAAAAAGCTTGCCTAAAGAGTAACCACTGAAAAAAAGAGTGACAGAAGCTAGAGTTTAACACAAGAGAACCCAATGCTGCAACTTCCAAAACATGGAGACGTGGGTGTTGAAATTTGCCAGGTAGAAACATTCTTCCATTGCTTTGATATCTGTTTTACTTTTTTTTCAAATTCTGATTTCTATGTGGCAGAGATTTCATGAGAAGCAGTCATTTTCTTAAATAGTTGATAAAGTTTATAGCAAACACATCCTGAGTTGCTCTTTTACTTTCCTAGCAATAGGGACAGAAATTTTGAAAAATAGGGACCTCAACATCAAAGTCTAAATTTTATTAGGCAGTGATTTCTAGATCTGGATTGTGCAAATTTGGATTCTAATATTGCTTTCTTAGGTCTGCATTTGGCAACTATTTGACCAGATTCTCTGGCAGAACAAATATGCAAACATAACTGAAGCCAGTGATACTATGCAGGGTGACACCAAGAAAAACTTGCTGGCAGCAACAAAGATGTTCTTGATTGCCTATGTTTTCCAAAAAACCTGAAAATCAAGGAAAAGTGGATATATGATGGCATGAGGTATCTATATTTTCCCTTGGACAAATCAGCAACTTTTCTAAGATAGGAGCAAAAAATGCCAAAATACAAAAATGAAATCACAAAAGGGAAAAAAAAAAATTCCTATGTCCAAGTGTTTACGCATTTATGAAGTATTTATATATATATATATAAATGGTATAAATTTTTTGTTTATTAAGTACGGGGTTTTGACGTTCTTTCAAGATTTGTCGGTTCTTTTCTGTTGTTTTCCATTTAAAGTTGCAAACTTTCTTTAAGAGATCCCTAATTTTTTTTTTTTTTCTTACTCAGACAGCAATATTGTAGTAGGTTCCTTGACTATTTGTATAATAAATGGAAAAAACATTATATACATCTTATATAAAATAAACCCATAAAACACAGGACCCAGGGGTACGTGCATAATAGCAAGTCAGTTTTTTAAACAAAGAACTCTCTCTTTGAGTCAACCACTTTCAAGTAGAGCGGTTTAATTTACGCACAGAAGGACCCTTTAGGGAAGGAAAATCTCGTAGAAGCTGTCTGGATAGATACTTTCTTCTTTCATTTACTTCCCCATGGAATAACACACTTCTTTTCTGCAGAGTCAATAGGTTTTTATGAAGTTTCCTTGAGTTAAATTGATTTCTTTAGCACTAATCAGCAGGTTTTTTAGGGACCGGCCTTTGAAATACATCTTTTCTTCTCTCAGCAGGACATTTTATATTCATGTTACTTCGCTTCAGTAAACCAGGAAGAAGAGAAGTCCCAAGCCTATAAATGAGATCCATAAGATGCAGTCAATGAGAAACAGCGCGTGAGGGTCTTACCCTGCACTTGCTCTTCTCTGATAACCTCTTCAGTGGGATCAATGCCAGCTGCTTGCCTCTGACACTGCATCCTGTGCTTTGTTTAGCCCTGCATATGAAGGATGAGGCCTCTCCACAGCTACATGAATTATACACAGGTACAGATCTATCTCTATATATGCAAAAACATATCTGCCTATAGACACTCATATATGTGCATGTGCAACTGATAAAGTAGACAGTTTTCTGATGGTTACGGATTTGTCATGCCAGGAGCGTCTTGATGATTGTAAGAGAGCTAATTAGTAGCAGAGAGCTCTGGCATAAGCTTTTTTATCCCAGCTGCCTGGTGCCATCTGATAACTCTACCTGAGACAATTGTGCTCAGTGCATCAGGACAAATTCCTGAGTAACTCTAAATACATCTTCGTGAGTCACCAGCTAACGTTACGTAGGCAGAATTAGAACATTTCACTGCTTTATTTCGAAGATTATTCTAATATCTGCAGAAAAAAAAGTTCCATTTTGCCTGCCTTCTAGCTTAACAAAGAAATATTTTAAAGGCTTTTTATCATCTTTGTGTTTCGTGCCATATACACATACAGTTGAGCAATTTTACTACAGATACTAATTTTTCCTATAGTGTGGCTATGTATTCTTCCTTTGTCTCTTGATAAGTACTAACAATTTTAACAGCTTTACTATAACTCTGTAATAGCTACAATTTCTATAATGCTTGCAATTTCCCTATGTTTCTTGAATGGCATTTCAATATTTCTGGAGTCCATTATTCAGTTATTTCTGGAATAAATATGTATAATTTTTGTTTTGCTTGATCTGCAAGTGAGCAC
The DNA here is from genome assembly GCA_013397775.1 of Eulacestoma nigropectus. NCBI lineage: Eukaryota > Metazoa > Chordata > Aves > Passeriformes > Eulacestoma > Eulacestoma nigropectus. The sequence goes on along the minus strand of VZTE01000434.1, from coordinate 84,143 downwards.
TTTCTTATACACAAGAAATTGAATTGAATTCTGTCTTCACTAGTAGCCAGCACCCCAAAGTACACTGAGATCCATAGAAAACCAGGGAAAACTGCTATAAAGATATGCTATTTTGTATTAATACTTACAGATCCTTTGAGATACAATTAAGATTACATATTGGCTTGCTATCCAAGGACTATGAGTGAAGGTTTGTCATAAAAATGTGTCCAACTCTGTGCTTCTCTGGTGACTGGCTACCTGGGATATTTTCAAAGCACCTGCAGACTGTTTTATTTTCCTCTATCTTCTTTTTAGTTCTTTCTATATGCACACTGTGAGAAAATCCCACACTTTTATCTTGCTTTCTCTTGCTGCGATCATCTTTGGGTGAACAGTATTTAGGTGTGCTAAAGCTCTGTGTGATGTCTTCTACACAGAACGATATAATGACCTTCTGGAAGGACTAGGGACAATCTGACTTTGGCCATATTACCCTCCTTCTCTGAGATATAAAATAAATAAGAAGCAATAAATATTAGAAAATATAACATTAAAGATTTGGTGGATTAGGAAAGAAATAAGCAGATGGCTAGGCATTTTAGGCAATGATAAATGATGTGCAATTATATGTTAGATATGATGGTTTGGATCACTGTATACTATGATAAGATAAACCAGTATACGTAAGTCATAGAATTGCAGCAATTCTTTTAAAAATATTTAATTTCAGGGAAAAAAAAAAAAGAATTATTGGTCAGGCACATCATCTGTTTCTAATTTTAAAATAGACCAGAAATTATTTACTCCTGAATAATATCTATGAAAATGGTGTATAATTTCAGTTTCGTTTTTGTCATTCTGACATTAAGGCAATTAAACATTTCTTCACTTTAAAACAGCGTACTACAATTAAACAATGTTGTATTAAATAAAAAGATAAATAATTGAACATCTGTAATACATCAAAACATTCTGTTTCAGATTTTTTTTTAAAAAGGAGTCTACCCACATCCCTGCAAAATGAAATTTTAGGACAGGTTTCATTCTTCTAATAGTAGTCGGTATAGCCCATCTGGTTTTTTTGTTGAGTCACTGAGACATCCATCATTTGCTGAGTTCCAGTTACACATCAATTACGCAGTTTTGCATTCTGCCCCTGATCCATGGAAATTGCTTGTCCTTAGATGCTTTTTCAGGCTTTGCTTTCTTCTTGAGTTGCAGAAGTTCATGTTTTGAGCTGTGAAGATTGAGACCCTTGTCACAGACAAGATGGCAATAATTACAGATAGTCATGAATAGCACGATAGAGGAATTCAGGTAATATATTGTAGTAAATAATTCATTCATAAATGCAGCCTCTTTTCCTGCTTCCACCACCTCCTACTTGGAATATTCTCTTCTGTATGCACTAAAGTAGTTTGTGCCTCTACAGGAGACCAGCAACAGCATAAATAAATAAATACCCAGCAGTGCTCATGTGGAGATTGTTTAAGAGTTCTTAACTTCAGGTCTTGGATGCACAAAGTGCAGTTATATAACAGGAAAGCATCAGAAAAAAATTAAAACCATAAAGTGGAAATGCAGCATAATCTGGCAGAATGAACACACCCAAAGCAAGCCCACGTTCCACCCCTGCCACGTATTCTATTGGGTTGCCAGGAATGTTGCCTTTAGCTTCCCAGTTGCCCAGAATAACATGTGAAGAGTATCACTTGTACCTTTCCTTTTTCAATCATTGCTTTTGGGACTTGCCAGTTTCATCAAGTTTTGACCATGCACACAAATAAATTCTTACTGAACCGAGGAGCCTGTCTTGCTCTCAGTAACAGGCAAGCCTCCCATTGACTTAACCACAAGTAAAGAGCTCCTAAAGATTTACCACACTAATGGCCATACCTTATCCATTCGATATCCATTTTCTAATTCTCTATGACCTCAGAAATCTCAGTGGGTACCAAGTTACTCACTCTTATAAAATGAAGTCTTTCTGATATGTCGGACAGGACGACAGCAGCTTCAAAAGTTGTCTTGTCCATCACCTTTCCCCACAATGTGACTAACCATACCTGTCAGATATCTGTCTAGCCTATTTTTAAAAGATTGCAGGGTAGGATTTCATGATTTCTTCAAGTAATTTTCTCCAAAGCTTCCCTATTCTTACAATTATAAAGTCATTCTAATGTTTATCCTAAATCTCTCTTTCCAGAAATTGGGAGATTCTTTTTTGTCTAATTCAAAATAAGCACAGAGTAAAAGTTTTTCTCTGTATTAGATATTCTCAGTAGTCTTCTTATCAGGTATTTAAGAATGTCATAATTTCCCTGGTTTGCTTCCCTTTGCTCTAGGCTCAGCAGCACAGTTTTTCAGTCTTTCTTCACAGGCCATATATCCTGAACTTTCCTGACTATCACTGTTTTTTCTCTGTGGACTGTAGTTCAGTTTGCCAAGGAAAACAGGTAGTGCCACAAGCAGCTTCCTCCTGGAGCTCTTACCAGCACTGCTGAGCTGACAGAGAGCTGTTGGGTGCCCAGGGAGAAATCATGGAGTGATTCCAGATTTCTGTGGGACCAAGGTGGCAACTGAGCAAGGGCCCCACAGTGACCAAGTGTGTGTTAACAAGCCACAGGGTGCATTAAGAGAAGATCTGAAGCTGAAAACCCAGTGTCCCATGCTATATGGGCTCAGGGGTATTACTTCAGATTAGCTCCAGTCTGTTCCCAGGCACTGAGTCAGTAATTGCAGAAAATTGCAAACTTGAAGCAGAATTCCTGGTTTAGTGTCATCCAAAAATCACCCAGTTCTCCTGCTCTAAAACTGCTCCATGGTGCTAGCAGAAGCACAGTAACTAAAGATGTCTGGGACATGTGGTTTAAAGATCTGAACAAAAAATGTAATGTTAAATGCCTCCAATCACATCTTTTGGATATGCATTATGGTTTTCATGATAAGTGTGCATTATGGCTTTCAAAACCAAAATGGCTCCTGCCAGACCTCAATGAGTGGCCTGATCACCCCAGCCTGGGAATGCTGAAGCGGGTGAATCAAACCAGCAACATAACATGCTCAGGGAAGTACGTACAAACGTTTAGATTTCTACTTGTTTTCCTGAGTGAAGGAGAAGGGCTGGAAGGAGAAATTAGGCTCATTGGCAGTTTTTTTTTTTTTTTTTTATATTTATGGTGGTTTCTGTGTTTTCTGCTAGATTTCTTTAAAGCATCAGAAGGCCAAAATCAAAAATAAAACATGTTATAGGTATTTTTCAAAAGTGTTGTTTTGACATTCTAGTGTAGCTTTAGAAGAAAGACTTAAAGGCACAGTCTTCTAGTTGTACAACATTCAATCTCTTGCGCTGGATGTTCGAAGATAGCAATTTAATTTGAAGACAGAAGACATCAGCAAATTCTGGAAACATGAAGGAAGCCTTTCTTTGAGAGAGAGGATGTTATCTTTTGAGATACCACTTGCAACTCCAGAAAAAAGAGCACAACACACATTTGATTTTATTGCTTGGCAATAGAGAGTAATTCTTTCTCAGCTTTCTCTTGAGATTCTTCTCAGTACTTTATTGACTAAAGAATACCTGTCCTCCATATCCAGGCTGCTTCTCAAGCTGAATGAAAATTAGCCACCTAGGAAACAAACTTGGTGTGCTTTCTGCTCTGATTCTCTGAAACTTTAGAGACAACTGAGGTTGAGAGGTGGTTGTTTAGTTTCTTTAAACAAAAAAAAAAAACAGCCTTATTCTCCTGGTTTTCAGTTATGTTCTTCAAAGTGTGAATATCCTATGGCTGTAACTAGTAAACTCGGTTACTGGGATTTGTATGAATTGGCTTTTATGGAAATGTCAGGTTTCAAGGATTAAAAAGGATCAAGATATTTTTCCTTAGCTTACAGGACAAGGTAAATAGAATTAATTCCCTGCATGTCTCATATCCTTAATCTCCCAGAATCACCAAGAATAGACAGTAGAAGACTTTAAACAACAAGCTCTGGACCCAGGACTATTCATCCTGGTAGTCAGAATTAAGAGATTTGATAAAAGGTACTAAAGCACTGCAGAATTTGCGTATTTCATTGGTATGGTCTATTTAATAAACATTAAATAGCCTGAATTTGGTTGCAGAGGGACAACAAACTTGCATCAAATCAGTGCAAAACTTAAAACTGTGATAATAATAAATACAAGGAAAAAAAGAGGCTACAAACACAATTCTTTTTCTTTTCCCTCCTCATTACTCCTGCTCTGTAGCTGCAATGTGTACATCCCACTCCTCACTTGAAGCTATTGCCAGTCATACTGTGATGTGCTACACCTGTTCATTTGCAGCTTTATTTTTTAAGTATACGGGAATTCTCCATCACAAAAGTAGTGGTGCAGAAATAGCCATATGTTAGAAATCTGAGCTTGTGAATATTCCAACACTGAAAAACATATTGCTATATTTTTAAAGAAACTTGCCACAAAAAACTTTAATGTTCCAGTGTTTTGAAGCCCTTTTACTTCTGAAGACATCCAAGAGGAGAGAAGAGAAAGGAAGGGAAGGAATGTGTGCTTTTTACACAATATAGTAAATATATAGGAATAGTTTGGCATTCTGAAGATGTAATATCTAGATCTCTACCACAGTGAGCAAATGTTCTGTATGAGCATGCACAGAGAGCAAAATAGGTTCCCAGATGTGCAACAGTTATTTCTTCTTTGTTTCATCTCAATCTCTTCTAAACTGCTGACATGACCATGTCACTATTCGTATTTTCCTTTCTCTGTTCCTTCAGAAGTTCATCTCAATACTTCTGCTTGTCATGGAAAGGCTTGGCATGACACTATTTTTCCTATTTGTTGAGATTTCCAGGACATTTTTTTAGATACAGAGTGATTCCACCTTCATTAAAGTTATCACAAAAGATCAAAACCAAATACTAATTAAATACTCAATTTCTTATGTGATAGAAGGAGTCAAGCTGAAGCATAGCTGGTAGATCAAAACTTAATGGTGGAAATACACCTAAGCATTACTAACTTTTAGTGATATCATTCAGTATCCCTCTATACAGGTGTGGTAACATTTGTCTATAGTGGCACTTAATGGGGGATGTGAAGTAGCTCAAAACATGAATGCTCTACAACAATGATTATATCGTATAGACATTTCTATTTTGCCAACTTGCTAACTTCATTAACCTTCTTAACCTTCATCTTCAATTTTCTAAATTTAGATGGCAAACTTGTGCTTCCAGTTTAGCTAAGCTGAGTGCAGTTTATGATAGTTTATAATACTAAATAAGCCAAGGTTCTATTCAAGATTATACAAAAATTTATATGCTACCCAGAGGTATTTTCTGGGACCATTTGTTGTAGTTTCTATTGAGTCCATAACAGAGAAAGTGTCTGTGGATGTTATTTGAAGTTGTGTTTATGCTGGTACAAGTATGAACAGAACTTATGGGTATTGGAAAAGGATGCTTGCATTTCTCTTACTTTCTTTTTATTTTAAACATAGGTTTTCACTGAGCATGTCACTGTTGTCTGAAAAGTGACACTCAGATGAATCCTACCTTTAATAACAAAAAGTTAGAGAGTATCTCAGAATTATAGTCTTGTAGCTTGTAGGAGAATTCCAGAGGTTTTTATCACTCAGCCTCTTCCTTGACGTATTTGGATAATTATTCCCTTAATAAGACAGAAGTCATTCTGTTCATCACTGGAGTGTAGCAGCCCTTACAGACCAGTTGTATTCACAAAACTGACCTAAATACGGGTCAGGATCTGATCTCTGCCACACATGATTAGCAACCACAGAAACAGTCTCTCTGAAAATGGTGTTCCTCAAAATGACAGTAACACAAACTGAGAGATATGAGCAGAAGACTGAAATAAAAATGTGTTTCTCATAGAGGAATGTTCCCTAATGACATAGCCAGTATCTTTTATCACTAGTTTGTAACATGTATTGCTAATCTAAGGGGGGGAAAAGCTATTTATTGAACGAAGCTGCCTTTGGTTTACGAGCCTTTAGGCGGTTTTTTCTTCACAATTTTGAGCATTACTCGACAAACATGATGTCTAGAGACTTTCTGCTAAAACTCAAGATTCCCACTCAGTTTCCTAATTTTAGAGGTTGATAAGATGTGGCTTTCAAAAGGGCTAATCCTCTCCAAGACTGGAGTAAATCAGTCTACTGGAGTAGGCAGGAGAGGCAGGAGCAGTTCTTGATTACATTCCTCCTCTTCCTTTCCTCAAATCAGATGAGCAGGACACAGCTGGTAGCTCATCTCCCACTAAACTCTCCTGCAGGTGAGAAGCTGATGCCTCTAATTTGAAGAACTCCAAAAGCATTAATGACTTGCAAATTTGAACAGCAATTAGATGATACTTTATTTATAAGATACATTTGGAACATTGTGTCTCATAGACGCTGATGGAAGAGGTGAGTGAGTGCCTCTTGAAGAGCTCAGTACAAGTGTCAAAATAGTACATCAGAATATGCAGAAGTTGTTAATGGATCAGTCTTGAAAATCCAAATTGCAAGTCAAATATTCCTACTTGCATCCAAAACCTTCCTCAAACACTGACAGGTGTGTATTTCTTGAAATTACCACTCCATGACTCATTCTCCTTTATCTTCTTTCAGGAACGTTTTTGCTAATGGAGAGCAGCTAATGTGAAGTGATGAGGTCATATTAAAGCCAACACGTCAACCACAAGATACTCCGTACACAATCCCAGCCCTATTCCTGGTGTGAATGCTTGCATCTCTTATTTGAGGATGACTCTTAGAAAGGTTTGCATCATTGACTTAACTGCCTAGTGTCAACATACCCTTGGAACGAAAACCAGTGTGCTACACTGGTGTTTCTCTTCATTTGTCCATGAAAGCATGTCCATATAGATGGATGTGGTGCATCCGCACTCCTATTTCACTGAACATCTCCCAAAGACAAAGCAAAATCTTTGCCAGAATCCAAATCTTGCAGGTGCAATTGCTGCAAGACAGAAGTCCCACCAGTTCTCAACCTGCTGGAAGTTCCAGACGGTCATTGGTTAGTGAACAGCACTTTGATACAGTTTCCATCTACCGCCTACCACTGCAGCACAGTATTTTCTAAAATAAACTGAAATAAATGTTGCAAATTGACCATACAGATGGGAATTCAGTAATATGCAACAATCTTAGTTGTGAGTACTTGACACCTTTGTTTAATGAGGAAGTAAAAATGTAGTAGTAATCTTTCTGAGGCAAAGACTCGGTATTAAACCACAATTTAATAACAAAATCTCTGTGTTCCTCCAACTAATAATTTGCCAGATCTATACAAACCAATACACAGAGAGCAGAAATCTAGAACTAATGTGACATTGGCATAAAGGAAGTCATGTCAGAAATTTTAATGTTTGCTTTTCCACTTAGACATGCATTGTTGACAAGCTTTCTGTCTCAGTTTGTATGGAAAAAATATGCCTTTGGGGATAAACACAAAACCAGCATGAAATATGAATAGAAGACCTTGCAAAATTATCAAATCAGAATAAGCATTTGGGACAACCATTTTTTTTCCCTCTGACTGGAAAATTCTATTCCTGTTGAGTAAATCTACAAGTCACCTAGCGGCTTTTCCTAATTTAAGGCGCTTTCCATTTTACTGTGTTAAAGACCATGTCGAAAGCTGGTTCATCAGCTCAGATGTGCTGCCAATCTTTCACGCATGCAGATCCCTTATAAACTTTCAGTCTTATGTAAACGACTGTCAGAAAAGTCCTTTTACACTTGGGAGAGGACTTCTAACCTGACTACAGCCATTTCAATTTCTCTCTTTTTTTTTTTGATGTTATGAAATCAGTGGCCCCTTAGTATTGTGACAAACTCATGTCTTATGTCACCTTCTCTTTTTGGCAGACAAAAAATTCAGTGCAATTATCTACTTTCAGTACATCAATAGATTTCTCTTTTGAGAGAAATAGTTCTCGTCTTGAAGTATACTGAAGGTCTTTTTTTTAAGAACACGAGATTCTCGACAAATAATTTGTTTTAAAAGTCTTGGGTCATAATTAAAAATTGTAAACCAAAGAGTCAAATGTAAAAAAATTACAAAGACCAGATTTATACACAGCTAAGCTGTGCAGAATGCCAAAATAAGGGATACTGCTGATTTTTTATAGAAAATATGAGATCCTGTAGGTATTTCTTTGTTTAGCAAATCAAAACTACTTATTCTATATTTACTCCAGAAGACATTTTAGGAATCTCTCATTGTATCAGGGGAAGAAGAGGAGGCAACAGAAGGCAGTTTAGAAAGCAGCATTCTTCAGCATATTTTCAGCTTTCTTCATCATGTTCTGAATTTCCTTTAACAAGTAAAGGAGGGTTCATATAAAATGTTTAAAATGCAGTTTTTTATTCCCATTATGCAGGATTTGCCGTTGGTTTCAGGTATTGTAGATTTCATGTTTTACAGGATAAATCAAGCTTAACTACAGTGATTACACTTTCAATTACGCTATAGATTTTGAGTAGCCTGAAATAATTGAATTAAGGAAACTGTGGTATTTAATTTTGCTTAGCAAAATGTTCACTACAACTTGGAAGATTAATGTTATTGTAAAACTTTTCCTTCATCCATAATCTTTAGTGGTTCAAGTGTGCCAGAAATCTTGATTTTTCAGCCTAGTCGACACTATGGTTGATACAGCTTGAAATGATCTATATTGTCCATAAGGGATCATCTCCCCATGCTGAGCACATCTAAGGAAGTTGGGTTTGGCAGCATAAAATTATGATAACTTATCTTTCACTCTGTGCAATTACATTATGTAATTTTCCTTTTTTTCCCCAGGAGAATAACTGCCTTACAATTGTGATGGTCTGACAGGTTTAGAGTTATACATGTTCTCTGTAGTGCACTTTTCCTGATGAATTTATCAGAAAATTACTTTGTTACTGCAGCAACCGTGAAGAGACGCTGAAGTAATGAAAGAGAAAAATAGTTTTGCCAAGGTACAAGAGAGTAGGAATATTACTGTAATCAGTTAAATTCCTATTAGTGTTTAGTGTTCTGTGTGTATGTATGTAAAACTGGAATGCCCTCTGTTTTAGTAAATATAATAACAAGGACATAAATGCAATTGTAGAGCAGCAATTATCTTGGAATTAAGCTTTTCTTAGTTTAACAAAAAATTACATATTTTTAACACTGTAAAATTTAATTTCTGAAGATGTTCTAAAGAATATGTCTCTTTTTTTGTTGGTTGGTTAGCTTTGGTTTTGGGTTTTTTCAATTGATTTAAAATCAACCCCATGATCTGTCATTTTCTCTGCTGAGGCTCCCAGCTCTCATGACCTCACATCTAAATACCTTTTGGGCTTGTTGAAATTAGTTTAGTAAAGCAGGAAGGACATTTTCTACAATAAAAGCTGGGGATGAAGTTTGAAACTGCCCCTAGGGTACAATATATGCACAATTTTTATTATCCCTTCACAGAGAAGTTTCAGAGCATTTCCTTGACTTAAACAAGATTTGTTTTCAATAAACTTTCATGCTGGACAATGTAGCCTGAACCCTGGGCATATTAAAAACTAAGTATTTTTTATGCTGTGTTATCTCATTTGGAGAGCATTTCTCTGGCAGTACACATAGAATCTCTTTTTTTAACCTCGTGATTTGTATCCTCTTCTGATTTAACTTTTGCTTTTCCATAGCAGTTGTTGCTTGAGTTTATCATAACGGAAAAGGTTTGTTGATCACTGTGGTGCTCACATCATCATTTGAAAAACATGGAATGAAAAAATAAATGAAGAAACTAAATAATCTCTCTTCAGACGTCATTAATTTATCACTTTATCAGTGAAAGAGCCAAACTTACGTAGTCTGCTTTTCCCAACACATATTTTATGTGTCCATCCAAAAAGAGCAGCAGTCAGTCCCTAAAGCACAGAATATCCCAGACAAGCCTGCAAATGAAGGTAGCTTGTTCAAGTGCCTCATTTTCTCATTTTTCTTTTGTTCCTTTTACACCTAGAACATCCAGATATATCTAAATTAAAGCTGAGTACTTGAATCTGGAAAGCTGGAGGCTTTTGTGCTGGGAGACACAGCTGGGAAATGGCTCCTAAAAGTTGTATGAAAAACGGGACATTTTCCCAGGATAAGTTGGAGTTTTGTTCATTATTTAAAGAAGAAAATAATAACTTATGAAAGATCCATTCTCATGTATTCGATTCATTTCACATTTTAAATTCACTGCAACAGCTGAGATGTCTTGGAAAACAGCCAAGGACAAGTGTACTTGCTAAATTTTCACTTATTTAATTTAAAATACCGGGGTTTCTGTACATGGGTTGCAACACTTGAACTCAATGCTTTTTCAATTAAAAAAAATTATTGTCTCATTCTCTTTATTTAAGCTGATCGTTTAACCTTTTAATCTCTTATTGAGCTCGCTCTTTCCTTTGTGAAGTTCAGCTAACCATTGTTGACAGTTCAGGCTGTGCAGACATGGAGGTGGGAGGTGGTGTTCTAGTTTCTGTTCTTTCCCCTAGTCCTGTACCTTGGACTTGTCCAACTTTGTGGCAACAGAAGCTGGCAGATGGCACTTGAATTCCTGTTGGGAAAAGGAGAAGGGTCATACAAGGGAAACGCGTTTTTGGTCTTTGTTTCATAAATGGCCAACATGTCACCACTTACAGGGCGTAATTGCCCGAACAAGAAATGGAATAACATCATTTACCTGCATCTATCTTTTGCTCTGGGTAAGATGGAAAGTATCTGTGTGTCTTTTTGCCTCAACTTCACACCTCTGTACCAAGGCTACTGAATTATGCTCCTTGCCCTGCATTCTGCTCAGCTGAGTAGATGAGCTGCCTGAGAAAGGGTAGCCACTTGGTCACTGGGTCCTTCAGGTCTGTGAGGGCCATCACTGACCAGGAGCTGCATCCTGGATGACGTTCCCAGTGATGAAGGAAGCCCTTTTCACTCCTCTTATCACCACAGATAGCTGCCAGACTAGTCTAGCTGGGTTTTTTAATATCGTTCTTCAGCAGATACTCATTTTTCCTATGATTCATTTTGGGGTTTTTGCATGTAACACTGCATGTACTTTTGAAAGGAGAAGTATGCACAAGGAGTGTTCTTAACCAAATCAAATCTTTGAAATTAAAGTTGAAGACATTATAACTTCTTGTACTTAATTTTTGAGTAAGTGGTTGTAAATATTTATTGGCTTGACATGGCTTTCACTGGCTGAATGTAGATTTTGTAAATTTAAGGTCAGCACCTGATACACCACAATACTAAGGTTCTGCTGAAAATACAGTACCATAAGATGAAATTAATCCCCCTGGTGTATGCCCTGAAACTAAAAATATTCTCTATTTATACTGAGAAGATTTTAAAATCTACGCTCTTTATCAATCTCTCCTAAAATCCAAGCTAGGGTTTACCCCAGCCTATGAAATGTTAATTTATTGAATTCTTCTTCATCCAAGTATGTATGAGAGTCGAGGAGGGAGGAGGAAGAGCAAGCACAAAGCAAAACAAAACATGTTTAAAGGTGAATAGAGTGGTCTGTCATTCTGGATGTTTCAAATCACAGCAAAAAAATATAGATTATGCTTCTATTTGAATATATTATGCAAAATATTTTCCTGTTTTCAAAACTTCAAGGACAAAAGTAAATAGAAATCTTACAATTTGCTAACAAAGATGAAGGATTATCATTAAAGTCAACTGTTTTTAGAGTCATAACTTTGGCCAGAGTGAAAAGCAGCTTCTTTAAATTACCAATTGACAGTGGAGGCTTTGGCATCATGAGAAATCATTTGGTACTAGATAACTGAGTCTCCTCTAAGACTTTCTTCATCCTGACCTCCAGATGTGATTCCAGCATGAGGTGTCAAGGGAAAGAGCAGATGTATCATAAAAGTGCCTAAGAGGAGAAACATGTCTGCTCTTTGCCTTGCTTCCTGCAGCAGTATGTTCAAGTTCAAAGGAATTTCTACTCTGCAGGGGGGCAAAAGAGGCACACAAGGGCTTTCATAATTAGCAAGGTTAAGTAAAAGGATGAGGTACCTCACAACTAATCGGGAGTTGAGTCAACAGGGAAGCTGCCTTCAGATCACAGGACCAAAAACTTCCTGATGGTGATTAAACACAAAAAAGCAATTTAGTTTACTCTGTATTCATTAACCAAGCCTGTGTGCACTGAGGTTTGAGTTTGCTATTGCTGTTAGGTCATATATTATGGCAAAGGGGATTCAATTAACAAGTAATGAGAAAAGCTCTGCCCAAAGCTGCTCTAAGCTGAACACATTAAAATTTTAGCCCAAACTGGGTGGCTGCTGTGTTGAACTAGTGAGACCAGACAGGTGTAAGTTCCAGGCAGTGGGTATCCAAGCAAGAGCAATGCCAATGGCAGATAGACAGTGCTGTTGAGTGCAGCTTTCCAAGGCTAATAGAAATTCTTATTAACACAGTGGACAGCAGTCACGGCAATGATGCAGCTGAACCTTGAGGGAATGAACTGAAAAGTAAGAATAATTTTTAAAAAAAGCTTCACTGTTCAGACAACAAAAGTCTATGTGAAAATCTTTGATTCCCTCAAGTGTCCATGGAAAATAGGAAATGTTTTTAGGCATTGCATATAAACAATAGATCACTTTCCCCATTTTCATGGCCACTGTAGCTGTTCTTGGGCCAATATAATTTGTGCCCTTTCCTGTTTAACTTGCTCTGTGTTTACCTCCTCTGACTATGGTGGGAGCAGCAGCAATTCGGTGTTCAGCAAGTGGCACTGATGCAGATTTGAAACAGGTGAGTGAACTAAAATGTGCTAGAATATTACTTGGGTAGACCAAATTTCTGCTGGTAAATGCAGTAGCATTGACCACAGCAAGTAGCTTTTTAAAAAACCAACAGTTTTCTCTAGGCCACTGGAATAACAACAAGCATCCCTCTTTTTCATCTAATTAACTTGTTGAATGAATTCAACACCACAGATTTTTGTCCCTATTTTTCTGAGCTTTATGCTGAGTCAGTCCATAAAAATGCAGAACAAATTGTCCCGTGAGCTTCAGAACAAAAATATTCTGAAATTCAGTTGGTCTGTGTTCAAGGTAACACATTTCAGGAATGGAAATAAGAATATGAGTGGAGGATGGTCACTTTACTAAGCACAATAAACTTATTTTATGATTTGCTAGTCACCTTACCTACTTTTGCCAGGATTTCTTATACTTAGGAAAAATATTTCTTTCCTTCCTAAACACAAGCCGGGGGTAAGGTAAGGATAGAACTGTACAAAATAGGCAAAAGTGGTATTTGACCAATGGGGAGGAGCAAAATATTTCAATGAACAGAATCACAAGATATGGAAAAGTTGATAATTAACACAGCAAACAAAAATATTCTCTTATTCTCTTTTTAGAAAAGCAATAAATGAAGACAGGACTGAAATTTTAGCAAAATATTGCATGACTTTGACATTGCTTTTCAGCACAGCCTTTGGCCGTCTTCCTTCAGTCACCCAGTAGGATTTTTTTCCCTCTAGCCATTTCTCTCTAAAGTCAAATACATACATACATATATATATATGTTTTAACATGTCTTGGTATTTGGATGTACTAACTTGTTTCAAAGTCAGAATTTCTAGGACTGGGGTGTGTTTGGTTTCAGTGCAAGGGCAAGTCAGAAGACCAGTCTTTCCTGAGCCAGCGCAGCCATTACATACACACCATATCACACATTTGTGACTCATTCTTATGAGTCACATTTTTATTATTTTTCTTATAATATTCATCATGTAGAGGAGGAAAAATTCATGCAAAGTAGCATCTGCTCGTGACAGTGATGCCTGTTCTTGTGTTTCTTCCTTTTCCTTTTACAATATAGTAATTGAGGATCTATAGTTGTTTCCAGTCAGCAGGCTGCAATAACCAGTAGAAAATGGGAATTCTGGACAAGCCTGTTGCTGAAGAGGTTTGAAGGCATTTTTGAAATATTAAGGCAATTTATATCAAGTTCTCTCAAGAGGCTAGAACTTCCCCTTTGTGCCCCACAGTTACTGCTGACTGCTCATCCTGCAGTGTTTCAGCCACTTATTTCAGACTCTTACTTGGTGCCATGGGTGACAAATATGAAACAAAATATTCTATAATAATAGTGGCAATTACCAAGATTAGTAGCTACATTTATCTGTGCTGAGGGCATCCTGGGCCACAGTAGTTGTCAACCATGCAGTCGGCGCTGTAGTTTCATGAAGGAAATCGTGTTCCTCTCAGGAAGGTTTCCATGAACTGGGTCCTTCTGTGCTGAGCCTTTGGTTCTTGTGGCTCATCTGTTAACCTGAAAGACCTTAAGTAATGGGTCTCTTCAGGGGTCAGATTATCTGGGCCCTACTGTGAGAGGGATCATCTGGCAGGGAGCTGCACTCTGCAAGATAATGAGCTGTCTGCTTCTGCTGCAGCACATGGACATTGCAGCTTGTTGCCTCTGTATCATAACTTTTTACTTGTCCCATGTCCCTCCAGACATACAGCATGTTTGAGGCGGCGGCTTCTGAGAAAAAGGTCATGGGCTGTGTTGGGAGAAGTCTGGTGCTGTAATGGGTAGATCAGATTCTGCCCACCTGAGAATAATGCTTCAGTCAGGATGCAACATAGCCCTTGAGTTAGGTCGTGCCTTGGAGACCACAGGGATTTATCCAAAGAATGTGGTGAGGTTTTATGACCCAAAGAAGACCCTGCACACCAAATGAGACTTTACAAGCTGTTGCAGCAGATTCAGTCCTCATTCCAATATGGTGTAACTATTTTATAAGCCAAGACACATTACATGCAGTGTATTTCTTCCACAGCTTATAGTTATTTATAGGGAAATCAATAAAACACTTCAAGTCAGCTGTCATTGTGACAATTACAGAAAAAATATTAGCCTTCATTTGATGGTGGAATATTTAAGTATTTTCCAAATGAATTATTCCTCTGAGGATGTAAATGATCCAGCTTTAAATTAAACAACCAAAATAGCTGATTTTTTTATAATGTATGCAATCTTTAGAAAAATCCGTTAATTCATATGTTGAAGCATCCATTTTTATGTTGCACTGTCCAACATATTTATCTAGTATAGACTTTGTTCACTGGCAGATCAAATACCTCCAAAATTACAAAATATATTCTGTTGCCCATTTAAATTTACAGAAAAGAAATATTTTTTATTTTTAGATTTCCAATACACTCCTTAGCCAGAGTACCTGGTGTCCACTCCATAATGATGATGGTAGGCAATGAAACTGAGATCCTTCCCTGCCTGAACAAGGACCTGTAGCAGTCCACCTGTTTTCCAAGTGGATTATATCTGTCATGTTTCCAAAACTGATTCTTTCAGCAGGTAATTAATTTTTCACAGCATCCTGCTTGCAGAGACACTGCCAGTGGGGAAGGGCCAGGGAATAAGCAGGGTCAGATCAGGTTGGCAGGCAGGAGCAAAGACATTCTGGGGGACATGCAAGTGCCACAGGAACAGAGTCCTGTTCCAAGCTACTCCTGATATAGTGACACAACATGATTTTTTAATTATACCAAGTAAATAAGGTTTGCCTCCTTTTTCAGCATATATTTCAAATGTAGTTTTTTCTTTGCCACCACAACCAATATAAATTTAAGTGATTGCCTCCCTGGATTCCCTTTCTTTCTTATGGATACATTATTCCTATTTCTGCTGTCTTGCATGCACTCAGTCTGCTTTGGATGCTTCCAAAGAGGGAGAGAAACACATGAAAATGTTGTGTGTTGGAAAAAATTGGAGATTTTATTGTGGTGAGTATCTTGTTTCAAATGTAGATATTTCTTTGATCACAGTGAGAGTGAAAGGAGTGAGGAACTAACAACACTTGGAGGAATTTAATGAAGGAGAACAAATATGATGCAGGACTTTCAGATGTACTAGAAGCAGTGAAAAAAGTAATTAATTCAATATACATGGAGAAAAGTCAGATGATACATGGTTGAACTAGTTTGAGAAGAAAAAGGAGTGGAATTATGTTCTCAACAAATCTAAAAAGACCTCTCTACTTATTTCTTTTAAAATTTAATAGAAGAGAAAATCACATTAAAAGCCATAATTCCTATAGAAAATTATCCTAAGGTGCCAGGGAGCTGAAATAAATGAGACATTGGAAATGAAGATTTTTTTTCTGACTTTTGTGACTCTTTTATAATGGCTGATAGTCTTTTATTTTCAAATTTTTGTTTTCTGTATGTTGCTTCTACACAGTTAGTTCAGTGTACATTTACAGTGTGCCTCATTTCCTCCCTTCACCTTTAAAATCAATAGTTTAAAGAAAATGCAAACTGAAACATTTATCACAACTTCTCAAAACTACTTCTCTGAAAAGATGATAATGTATGACAGATGAGATAACTCTAAGTGCCTTATCTATGCTTGAAGAAAAGGGTCACAATAACTGTATTAAAAATTTAGACAAAACTATTTTCTTTGCCAAGCAAATTCATCACATCTCAAAGATAATGTCTAAAGATGGGCAAGGAATTGAAAATAAAAAATGAGCTAAAACCTTAGTGGGAGTTACAGCTATAAATAATTAGTAGATTTATAAATACGTTTCACTTGATCACATTAGTTTATCAGACTTCAGGGATAAAGTGTGAAAATAGGGAGTATGACCTTCATAGAAAGCCAGACTGGGGATTATTCATGTGTTAAGACCTTTAGGATGTCATTAGTCAAGTCCCAAAAGAAACACAGAGGTATGAAAAGTGCAGCCTGTTCCGGAGTGGCTTAGAAGAGATAAAGGAGGCCATATTTTACCAGTCTCCTTTGGCCCACTCCCTCAGGACTGCATCTCCTTTGCCTCACTGGACTGGCCCCCTGGGATGGTGACCCATAGCCTGGTCTTTCTGGTGGCCCAAGCCTTTCTTCCTTGAAGCCCAGTGGTCAATCAACATATAAACAGAGATCTCATTCAACATCTTCGGCTAAAAATCATCCTTGTGGTCCCAGTGCCATTTTTCCCATTCATTGCTCTCTGGATGCTTTCCTGTACTCAGTCTGGTAACACTTTTTATTCAAACAGGTACAGGAGGGCAATGTTGTGTATCTAAAATTTGGGACAGGATTCTGTTGGTTTCCAGTACTGTGGACTTTGCTGCCCACTATCTGGGATCAGCAGCATGTCCCATGGAACTCCACTATTTTCTCACAGGGGACACGCCTTCCTCCACATCTCTGCCCTTCCCTCCTCCTTCTGTCCCCAGAAAATCTGACACCCATACAACAAAAGCTGTGGCGGACACATGACTTCTGAAAGTTTCTGCCTTGTGAAAGATAGGAACGATCTGAGTTTATGACATAAATGACATTTGTTTCATTGACTCTGTAGAGTATGGAGTAGGGAGCAGGGAGTAGGGAGCAGGGAGCAGGGAGTAGGGAGCAGGGAGCAGGGAGTAGGGAGCTTTCAGGCGTGCTGAATTTCACACACTGGTGCTGTGCATGTATTTGTCAGATCATCTTGACCTGAAAGTGCAGCAAGTTGCAAAGATGCACAAGCCCTTGCCACAGTCATCCTGGGTTAGAGATATGGGGTTTAACTACAAGTTGTTATGATGCTGCTTGTTTCATTATTATTTTAATATTAAGGAAAATCCAAATAGTATCTGTTGACCTTTTTTCTAAAAACTTACCTCAGAAACCTCTCAGTAACAGTGAAATAAATGTGTGAAGCATAGCTCTTCCCTCAGAAAAGCTTCAGAAAATACTGCTGTGAAAATAGGTTCAATCCTTTTGAAATAAGAGCTCAGGGAAACAAATCTCACTACTAAAAGCAACAAGAGAAGACAATGTCCCTCACTTATTCCCAGTCAAGCCTCTTAATTTTCGCTACTTTCTGCATTAATTGTAATTAAATTCTTAGATCTTCATATCTGAGAACAGAAAGAAAATCTGTCTCTGTAGTTAAAGCCTCTTCTGGGGATTTCACTGGGTCAGTGTCCTGAAGGAGGATTCTCTCTTCACACGAACTTTGTGAAGAGAGAGATCAATTTTCAGCTGAAGCACAGAACACAAATATATATTTATCTTTCTCAGTAAAAAAAAAGTCTCTTCATAGCTGCAAGGCTTCACTGTAAATCAACTAGATAAATCACTAGTTTTAAATCTTAGTTATACTCTAAATTAAAGGAACGCTTGACATGTTTATTTCCTTAATAGATATTGAGAGTGTTTAGTTTTAAAATTGCTATATTCGTTGTTTTCAGACTAAACTTAGAGTGGCAAATGTGCTGAAAACCAAAGTCCAGTTCTGTTCAAAGTGGAAAGGGAAATTTTCCTATCCATGCTCAAAAGACTTTCAGTTAATATATTGGGTCTGTACTTTTCTTTGGCAACTGCCATAAAAGACTTACTACATTTTGATCTCTGAGGAGATTTCAGTACCTGGAAACTTCCAGATATAGAAAGTGGGTAAAAAAAAGACTTCATGTAACTGATTATATATTGGCTTAGTGTTATTTTTGTATTCCATTGCCAAAGTCTTAAAGAGTGGCTTGAAGAGAATTCCTGTTGGATAGTTTATAGGCTTCCACACGTATGAATGAAATAACTGTTGTATTTTGGGGGTTGTTTTCTGGTTTTAGAGTATAATAATCTTATAAATCTCATCTAGTGCATTTTTATGTTACAAAGATGATTTAACTGCATATAAAACTTATGTCTTGGTTTTTACTTTTTTCAAGAAGACTTCTTATTGTTTTGGCATTTTCCAATTGTTTTGCTAAAAATTGCCGGAGCTTTTAGGCTGCTTGCAGCTTGTACTGAGATGTCATGTACCCTGGCACACTGGAGTGTTTTGTTTTCTTCTAATGCAAATGGAAAGGCTGAAAGCTTGGAAAGTAATGCAGTGCTCAAGGTCAGTTCAATTTGGTAGGACCAGCTTCCGAAATAAAAAGCTACCCTTGAATTGTTTCTTTTAGGAAAAAAAAAGTTCTTCTTCACTTCCTCAGAGCCCTTGTTAGGGACCACGTTATCTGTGCTTATCAGCTTGGCTCTCCCTCCTCTTGTTGCCAGCTCAGGTTGATATGCAGAAATATCTGTGAGATAGGAATGGATCAAAGCTGCTGTTCCCTGCCAGCGCAAACCCTCTTTGATGATTGGCCCTTAGAGCAGGCACTGCTTTGGCATCACATTCCCAGCTGCTAGAAAGGCCATACAGTTGTTGGGCTGCTTGATAAATATAAAGCTGGGGAGAGGAAGAGGAGGATGAGGAGGAATAACAGTCCCCTGAAGCACAGCATTTGCGGAGAGAGGAGAGGGGAGCAGCCCCAGAGCAGAGCACAGAGTAGAATGAAAGTGCAGCTACAGGACAGCTGTGCTGGACAATGGATAATCAGTCACATACATCAAGCCTGGTGCTTCTGGCTGGGCTTTTCAGAAAGTCCTCAGTGATTTAAGAGCACAACTGCCATTGACTTCCAACGAGGCTTAAGCACTTTCCAGAATTTACCTCCTAGCACATCAAGCTGTTAGCTGTTGTTCTTTGTACTTCACTCTTTCAAAACCTTGTTCTTTTCTTGATTTGGCTGCCTTGGAAACCTACTGACAGTTTCCATGGAGCAGTGCACTACAGTTTATATACATAATTATGGCCTTATCTTTATATTTGCTGCTTCTACAGCATGGCAATGGTCATCCCCAAATCTCTGAGCATCTGAAAGATACCCTTATCCTGGGAAAAGGATGTGAACCATGGAAACGTCCGTATGTCAATGAAAACACTCTCCTCTCACTGTTGTCTTGCTTTATCCAGCTCCACATCAATGTCATATCTGAGCCCATGCTAATTGCAGCAGCTCTAAAACAGACTCCCTTTAACTAACTGCAGAAATAAAATCTGGAGGTTAGCAATTCTCCTGCCATGTTGAGACATACGGCCATGGTGGACCATAGGAGGACAGGGTGTGATTTTCACACTGGTGACTTTGGGTATGGCAGGGAATCTGGAGAGCAACTCCTGAGGGGTCAGAATGGAGAACTGGAAATGTTCTTGTTATTGATATCGTGCACCAGCAACCTGTGTAAGGTGAATGGGTTTTTTTCCCCAACAAATTATTTTATGACCCTTGAGCAGGTATTGTAATCAGATAAAATAAGGCTGTGAACTCTAAGGCGGAATTGCACTAGATGAGTTCCCATCTTCTCTGACAGCAAGAGAAAATACATGTATAATATTCTTATTTCATTTGAATTAGTTATATGCTATGGCTTCTACTTAGTGTTCCTAAATTCTCATTCATTCCCACATGGATTTGACAGTGTATTTAGCATCAAGTCCATGAAGAAAGAAGTTTATAGATGCATTTAAAGAGCATTTGAAGTGCTCTTTATTTAGAGTACAAAGTTCTTGTGTTATTTCTTTGAGAGATTGGAAAGGGCTTTTGCACCAAAAACAATACACTAGGTCATAATTTTTAAGTGAAAATGCAAAATTACACAGTTTAAACTGAGTAGTGACTTTATAAGTTCTAATGACTTTAATTAAAAGGTAATGGTTGGGGTTTTTTTCTCTAGAGAAAAATGCAGGTTGGAGAACTCTGACAATCTTATGGCGGATTATGATGCTGTGAATTATCTTAATTTTTCAATAAAAAGTTCTTTAAAATGTGGAAGAAGTAGACTTAGGTATTGTAGACAGACCTTGCAGTGAAGGAATACACTGTCACCATTAATGTTCAGTAAGGAATAATCATGTAGATAAAATGATATAATACTTTAAAGCCACACTTTATCACATTTTTTAGTGTGTTCACCTCCTGAGGAATTTCTTGCAGGGAGAGGTGCAGTGTCCAACAGGGCTTGCATAGGTCCTGTGTTTGCTAGCTCTCATGAGCAACTCAGTGGTGGAGGTGTCTGATATGCCAGAACCAAATCGTAGGAAGCAGTACAGGGTAGAAAGGCATTTGCTGGAAGGCCAGGTACCGAATAAAGTAAATTGTAAAAACTATCTTCTAATAAGAATGTTTTATTTTCAAAGGAAAAGTTTTATTTGGAAAATTTTGATTGCACAGTGATTTCCTAGCAACAAAACTTTGGTCTCCTGGGGCAAAGCAGTAACTAAGGGCAGAAAGGTGAAGAGTGGGTTCAAATGCATCACAAAAGTATTATATCTTTAGCATTAAAAATGTTTGCAAAACGTATTGCACTTAAAATTACAAAAGCACAGCTGACATAGGCCAGGTATCCATATGTTCTTACCCAAAAAGTGAAGAACAGAACTTGAAAAGCTTGCTGGTTTACAGCCATCCATTGGATCTCCCCCAAACCCACACCTGTCTTTCCCTGCGAGGGAATGTTTCAGATTCATACACTTGTAAACAGATCAGTTACAGCCTGACAAAAAAACTCCTTTGTGATCCACAGGCATGTAATGGCCTGTGTTTTGAACACAGGTTTCAATAGACCTAAATGCTCTGCCTGCAGTACAATTGCTGTATGTGTTGCTTGGCTTTGATGGGGTCAGGCTGTCACAGGCTATCAAGAGTTTGTATTAATGCTTTCTCTTCCACCCAGAGGTAAAGGCAAGACATAACATTTCTATTAATACTTGGAGTAGTGTAGCCTGGTTTAGCTTCCAGCTTTTTCTGAGTGGTATTTGGACTGATGCTGTTTGGCTTGCCTGTTGATTCTGATTTAAATTAAGTAAATGTTCCCTTTTTTTCCCATTTAATATTGTAGTTACCTATCTGTGCCTGTAGCTACTTGTGCTTCTAAGTGCTTGAGCCCAACTTTCAGCTGCATCTGCCTTTTTCAGAAATATTGGTCAGTTCCAGAAAAAAAAAAGGTTTTCATTATTCCTTAATCACCCTCAACTCCGCTATCACTCACATCCTCCTCATTTGCCCATCTAGCTGTTGGAAAACATTGATACCTGGTTCAGGTGAGGGCTGGAACATGGCAAGGGAGAGGTGAAGTGGGCAGCAAGGCAGTGCTGGCTGTGGTGTTTTGTGTCTATTCCCAAAGTAGTCAATGGCCTGGTTGCATGGAAAGCTCACTTGCTGTGTTAATGGATCCTGCTCAGGTGTTATTTTGGTGTCTATCTCCTGCTGATTCTCTGACTGCTGAGCACAGTTCAGTATCTCCCCCAAAATGCTGTAGTACCTGCTTTTAGGAGTACTTTCAGAGTTTTTAGTGGCTTTTCTCAAAATCAGATTGCACCTAACTTATTTTCCCCATGTAGTGCCCAGCATATCTGCTTAGGACTGGGATCCATATTTCTCCTTAGCTAAAAGAAATGTATCTGGGATCACTCCCCGGAGGAAGTCCTTAGCTGTGTTAGCCAAAACTGTGCGCTCACTTGGCACAAGAGTGGACTGAATAGGTTTATTCTGAATCGAGTGCTCTTCCATGGGATCCTGTTGTACCATGGAGATCAGATTTTGAGATTAGTTTGAATGATTTGCTTTACTAGTCTATTTTTAGCCAAAGTGACATTTGTATGAATGCAAAAACATTCAACTCTGGTAGCCTTTGGTACTGTCAAAATTGGCATGGTTTTTGTGAAGTTGCCTTTCTTTTTTTTTTTTTTTTTTTTTTAACCTCTACAGGCAAAAACTTGTGCTCACTGGACAGAAGTTGCACTCTAGTTCTTCCTGTCGAAGAATAATGCAGGTAGAATTCCAGGCACTCCAAGCTTTTGCTCAGTGTTTGGGAGACAGCAAGGGCAAAGTGTATACACAGGAGTATCCCCACGCTGCACATGGAAGAAGAGATGGCTGCACTTGGAGCAGTCCAAATGTGCTTGTGTGTGTTGTGCTCGTAAGATGGGGGAGGGTTCTTGAGAAAACAGCCCTCCTTTTTCTAAAGTGAATTATTATGGCCATTTATTTAGATTTGTGCTGCTCTGTGTGAAAGACTTGATAGGACCGAATTTAAGATGCATCTCTGGCTGGCACGCCTTGTCAGAGGCACAGAGTCAAACAAGCTTCCATCAGTTTTTCCCCTACCATATGTCCCAGCATGGAGCCCTCTCAGTCAACCTGTCCACTAGTTTTTTGGGTCTTTTCATGAGTGCTCAGGGTTCAACTTGCCTCACGTTATCAGGTTAGACTGGGAAAAAGGTTTTTCCTTGATACTTTTCCTGAATTTCCCAAGCAACGCAGACATGAATTTAAACTACTCAAGCATTGACCCAGAACATGAACTGTGATTTTAGATGATGTCTTACTAGGTTTATCATCAATTAAAATGAATATACAAGTGAATTTTGTAAGTCCTCATTAGCACAGGTTTAGTGGACAAATTTCCTAATTCTTGGAGGGTGGTCCTTGTCCCTAAGATCCAGCAGAAAGGCTCTACTAGCTTTCTGCATTTGTTTACTCAGTTTTCAGAGAATTATCTACAATGACTCCTAGCTGGTAATATTTCATTTCAAGCTTATCTTCATCTGTTTGTGTATAAATTTAGGTCTGTGTTTTCCCTGCGTGCATGACTTTGCA
This sequence comes from Eulacestoma nigropectus, assembly GCA_013397775.1. Lineage (NCBI taxonomy): Eukaryota > Metazoa > Chordata > Aves > Passeriformes > Eulacestoma > Eulacestoma nigropectus. The sequence goes on along the minus strand of VZTE01000434.1, from coordinate 60,663 downwards.
CTTATTGAATGGAAATTTCATCAGATGCTTTATGTCTCAATCAAAAGCCTTCTGCAACTCTTTGCAGCCAATTTAGTTTTCACAAGTTTGAATAATATTATGTCATTAGCAAACCTTCATATCTTATGCATGTCTCCACTTTCTGGATTTTTCAAGAGAATGCTGAGAACCAGCAGTGTAAGAGCAATTCTCCCTATGGTAATTTCTCTCTATTACGACAACTGAACAATTACTTCTACTCTTTGCTTCCTACCTAACTGTTGATAATTCATATTGTCTGTGAGAAAAAGCTTTCTCTTATTTCTCTCTCTGTAGTTGAGGTTGTTTAAAACACTTTCATGGTTGTCCTCCAGCCCATGGATTAAGTCCCACAGGATGCCATCGCACTCCTGCACTGCTGGCCAGCCTTCTGGGCTCCCCTTCTTACCACAAGGCATCCAAAACAGAACTCTCTGGAGGCTTCCTTTTCTTTCTCCCCCAGCTAGATGACTTATGAGACACAACCTTCCTTCACAACTCTCCTCCTAACACATGATCAACACATCACATTTATTTTTGTTTACCATTTTGTCAACTACTGTGTTTACCTTTTGTTTTCATAGCACCTCAGTTTTTGGTCCCAGGCACCACACTTGTGATGATACAAACAATAAAGGACAGTAAAGTCTTTAGACATTTGCAGCTTTCTAAGCACAGAGCAGACCGGTGTAATCTGCTGCTGTAATTGTAGCCGAGCTTTGGCCTGAAAGAGTTTTACCTTAGATCATGATAGCTATTAATAGGATGCAGGATTAATTTGGACTTAAATTTTAACTAGTTTGAAAGAACAGGTTTCTGCTGTGCTTTTAACTATAGCTGCCCTAGAAGTTTGTGCTCATAGACTTGATGAGAAGTCACACTTAGCTCTCCAGAGAAAGATTTTAAGAGCTCCCAGGAGCTCTTGGGGCTCTTATGTGTTATGTGTGTGCCATGTGCCAGCTCAAAGACTTGATGATGTGAGTCACAAACAGGCTGTGCATCAAGCCATGCAGTGCTGAGCTATAACACTGATCTTACCATGGAATATCTATTCCAAAAGCAGAGCTGCTGATGAACAGATAGGGAAATGAGCATGTGCTGGAATAGCTACGTTGGATGTAACAGAATGACTGAAGTAAGGATAGAAGATGCCGTATTAAAGCTTGTCACAATGTTATTTGGGCTGATTTTAATAAGCTCAGTTATCTGTGTTTGATTTTACTTCATTGCATGGCTGTATTTCCACAACCTTTTCTGTGAGATCTGTGAAGACCCCTTTTATTACTTTTACTGGTTTTAAGTCTTTTTCTGTTTTTAGGGTATCTTTTCTGAAGTTTTATTTTGTTTCTAAATTTTAACTACCATGTTTCCACTAAGAAAAAGTAAATTACTTTTGAAAAGGATCCCCATTTGTGTCCTAGCCTGAGAACCTGCTCTCAGGTTTAGATTCACCTGTCCTTGAAACAGCCTATAAATCAGCCTATAATATGGATCACATACAATCAAGTTAAGTGGTGTAATGACATTATCTGTATTCTTAAAAACTACAGTAAAACAACTCAAAGAATAAAGTTTCCTGATCTGATGCAGAGTCTGACAGATCTGACTCAGTGCTGAACAACTGTGGTTGGCAGGTACATCTTCTGCTGATGCTTTTCTTCTTTAAGGGGATGATTGCAGAAGCATTTTTGATCTGCATAGTCAAAGAGATGTGAAATCAATGCCTGTTATCGCTTTGCCAGTTCTACCTTAAAATAAGGAATCTTCAAATATTTTCTATGTGGAATTCAGCTGCACAAATGCCTGCAGAATAAAATTCTCTGGCCAAAGTGTGTTGGGAGCATGAAGAAAGGAGTCCTACAAATCTAAGCATTGTTGTTACTTTTTAAGCATTGCATGAATTTAAATGTAGAAAATTGGCTGCCTCCAGGCTGCTATTTTCAGGCTGCCTCCAAGCCGCTATTTTCGGGGTTAGTTTCCCAAATTGCAAAAGAGATCTATATATTGGATTTGTCCTCCTGAGAAGAAATATCTTTAGTCATCTATACAACCAAATTTTCTATCTATTCCTACTGTAATATAGATGTGTCTGTCATACACTGATCCCACATATTCATTGTATATAGGACTCCAAAAACCTAAAGATAAATTTACCAACAGAGCCAAGGTAAGTCCCAGCTGTACCCTGCTCTCTCAATCACATATTAGGGAATTTTTCCGCTCATTTTCACCACCACCCCTTAAACCAGCCTATGTAATGTGTTTGTCTGATGTTCTGAAAACAAATGTCCTGATAGAAAAACCTGTAGTTACCCTCCCATCTTATTAATTAGCCTCTTACACATCTCTCTTTTTTCATCAGCTATCTCTTAACTGACCTAGATTTTTCTTGTTCACTTATGTTTTATTTTTGGAGAAGAAAATGAGGTAGAATGAGAAGACAACAGGGACAGAGCCATCAGTAGGAACAGCAGCCATTAGCCAATATCTGGAGAGTGGGGAAAGTATCTTTGATACTGGCCCTAATACTGCCCCAGGTGCTAAGTAACAGCTCCAGGGACTTCTTGACCCTAATGCAGTTTATCTATTTTTTTCTAGGCTGCAATGGATCTTCCAAGTGCTTAACCAGTCTCTCTCCTTTAATGTATCTCAGCTTGCAATGTTACTCATAAAACAAATTCTTTTAAGCTTGGCTATGCATAATGACCTTAAATCATAAAAAATGGAGAGATGTCTATCTTCAGTCATGGAATTAAAAGGGCCGCATTTCTATTTGTCTGGAAAAAAAGACTACAACCATTCAATTTGGGTTCATGGCAAATTTAAGTAATTGTGAAGGATGTGCACAGTTAGTTTTTCTTTAGTTTTTAGCTGAGAGATGACATCAAGTGTGTCTGCTTATGAATATGTATCAACCATAATACAAACTCTTCTGCATGGGAAATTTGACTTAACTATGTGTTAGGAGACAGTTTGCATCTGTAATTATACTACCACTTACTACTGTGTAAAATCCACTCTGTACTAATTACACTTAATGAACAGAGTGCTCAATGTTTTTATTACTGGGAGACATACAAAACAAAAGATATTTTCTAATTTCTTGGTAGACTGTATTCTGATAGTAAGGAAATATCATGTGGTATCTGAGTCATACTGTAAATCAAGTGGTTCAATGCAGATTAGATGTCATATGTAAGTCTTCTAGATTTCAGATTCAGACAAACATAAAGTGTATTTCCTGACACTTGTTTTCAGCCCTGCTTTTATGGTAATGTGTTTTTCCTTGACATTCTGATTCAGTTTTTAAAAAGGACAATACGGCCTAAATACTGCAAAAGAGCATCATGCCTTTTTTTCGATTTACGACACGTATAAATCAAGGTATGAATAGACATCTTCTAGTTTCTCTCATCTTAATCACATTAATATTGAACATGGATATTATATAGTTTACTAAGAAGTTTATTCAGTGGTATGTTGCTTCACCTTTGTAGGACAGCTACCTGAATTTATTAAGACTAATATATACAAATTTGCTTAATGGGTCAAGAAGTCTGGATTTTTGGGCTGGGGGAGAGAGAGAGGCCACAGTCACCTGTTTCTTTCCATTCACCAAACTATTCATTGAAACAGTAGAGGGACCACAGCTACTCTCTGCCATTGCGTGGGTCCGGAGGAGCACCAGGGCCAGTCCCGCAGCTTGGCTCCTGAGAAGTGCCGGTTGCAGGAGCCGTTTGGGCTGGGACCCTGGAGGGCCCTGGAGCTGCTCCCTGCCCCTGGGAGCTCCCGGTGCCCGCGGGCTCGCTCCTGCCGGCCGCGGACGGGTCGGTGGCCGGCCGCCTGCGCAGGTCATAGCGGCGCTGCGGGAAGCGGCTGCGGGCCCTGTCCATGGCCATCCTCCTGCGCAGGCGGGCGGGCAGGCCCACCACAAACAGCTCGTAGTCGTCGTCGCCTCGCACGGAGTGCAGCACCTGCTCCAGGGCCTGCCGGCACACGGGGCAGTCCTCCCTGCCCTGCGCCCAGTGCCGGATGCACCTAAAGCAGAACTGGTGCATGCAGTAGGCCACGTAGGCCGGCTTCCTCACGGCTCCCAGGCAGATGGGGCACTCCGAGCCCACTGCTGCCTTCAGCGGCCCTGCCCTTGCAGCGGAGCCGCTCTCTCCCGTGCCTTCCTTGGCACCGCTCGCCATGTCCTGCCGAGAGAGATGTGGAAGGTGCTGGAAGCTGTATGGCAGAAGGGCTGGCTCAGGATGTTGAGCTGCTCCCTCTCATTAGCGCTGCAGCTGCAGATGTCAAGCAAGCGGAGGGAGACAGGCCACAGTTGTTGGCTGGCCTGGGGACAGATGGAAGAAATGCTCAGGTCCCCCAGGGAGGAAACCTTCCCAGCTTCTCAGGGTAAGGTTTCCCCTCCCAGACCACCTCTACAGCTATGAGACATCATAATCCTTCACTAGGTATTTGGGTCTGTTATCACTGGCACCAAAATCCAGCACTGTGTGAGATCACAATGGGCCATCCTCACCCATGGCACTTGGCGCACATGCCTGGGGCCACTGCAGAACAGTGGCCAGCTGCATCCCCCTGTGTCTTGTGCTCAGCTTTAGTGTTTCACGCCAGTCACTGGGGTCTCAGCTGTGTCTTCCCAGGACTCCAACAGGGCCAGAAAGTTTTGAATTTCTGGTTTCATTTTGTTCAATGTCTTTCACACGTATTTATCTAGCACAGCATAGTGTGGAGTCGTTTTAGTTGGCAGGGACTAGTCCAGCTGCCTGATCACTCTATGGCTGACCAAAGCTCAGTGGTGAGACAGAGAAACGGACTTTCTAGAGATGGCACAGAAGTGCAGTTTACACCTCACTAATGCAAATTTGTTCATCTGTCCAGGAGAATTGGGACAGAAACACTAGAAATGGCCAGACTGGATTTTATACAGAGAAATAGATGACTCTTGTCCCCCAAAATGCTATCACATTTCTCCAGTATTTAATTCCTTGCTTTGGACAGCACTGTACTGCAAGTTTAAAGAGAGAGAGAAAAAAAGAGAAAAAGAGAGCGAGAGATAAAGAGAAAAAAGAGAGAAAGAGAAGAGGGAAAGAAAGAAANGAAAGAAAGAAAGAAAGAAAGAAAGAAAGAAAGAAAGAAAGAAAGAAAGAAAGAAAGAAAGAAAGAAAGAAAGAAAGAAAGAAAGAAAGAAAGAAAGAAAGAAAGAAAGAAAGAAAGAAAGAAAGAAAGAAAGAAAGAAAGAAAGAAAGAAAGAAAGAAAGAAAGAAAGAAAGAAAGAAAGAAAGAAAGAAAGAAAGAAAGAAAGAAAGAAAGAAAGAAAGAAAGAAAGAAAGAAAGAAAGAGAAAGAAAGAAAGAAAGAAAGAAAGAAAGAGAAAGAAAGAAAGAAAGAAAGAAAGAAAGAGAAAGAAAAGGCTAAGATATTTGCAACCACTTTTGTGGGATCAAATGGTTTCTTTTTAAAGGTTTTCTTTACTGATAGAAATGACCTTGTTCCCCTTCCATTTTAAAATTTAATCATGCTGGTATTTTGGAGGTGAAAATATAAATGAAGCCTCATTACAACCAAGTACATGCAGGGTCAGTAAATTTTTTCTGTTGGAAAACTAGTGAGATGAAAATGAGACTGTTAATAGAATATCCATCACATTGATGAAACTGTTGATTGAAATTCACCCTCACATATAACCTATTTGTAATTTCTCTGTAACAATGTATATTAATGGGGTCTTGCTACTTTCTTATTAGTGTTAAAATGATAGCAGGAAATGCTTCCAATTCAAAACCATTTGCTGCTGGGTGTCAAAAGAACAAACCTTAGTCCTTGTATAGAAATCAATTACTTTTATTGTCTGAATATAACTCAAAAATGTATTATATAGGGGAAAAAAACAAAGTTTATTTAAATTAGTTCATGTTATGCTTATTATAGTATGTGGATTTTTCCACACCTAAAAAAGTCTGAATTGAATTTTTGTTACCAAGCAGGAATTTATAGTATTTAAAGGTAGGTCTAAAGAATTTCAATAATGTTATTCGAATTCTAATCTAAGACTGAATTCAGTATGATTTTCTGCTTTTTTCCACTTTCTAGATAACAATTGTATTGCTCGTTTCAGTATGATTTTTATAACGATTATATATATAAAAAGAATTAATCTGTATAGCATTCCTTCTTCAAAATGCCATACAATATTAATTATACTGGTCCTTTTTTCTAAATAAAAAAAAAAAAGAAAAATATATTAAGCATGGAAAAGCTAAATTGTCTAAGGCATGGATGTATATGTAGCAGTCATGAAACTTGATTGAGCCAAAGTTACAGTCAGATGGCTTTTGACTTCAGCTATATAGCGCCTTATTATTTAGGTTTTATTTTTGCAAAATTTTAAACTCAAACTGTTTTAAATCCAAATCCCATTTTTCTCAAGGGTTTGGAAATACACTGCTCATTTTTGCCATCTCAAAACCCAGTTCTTCATTTTAGTTTGCTACTGCATGAAAAAGCATCCCTAATTATCAGCAGTGAAAGCTAAGTTATTCCAAAAAGTATTCTTTATTCATTATCTATTCCCATTTCAGTCTGGCCTTCAGTGTTTTCTTCTTTCAGCAGTGTTTCAGAAAGTAAGCTGTGGAGAGAGTATCTTGATAGATGACAGTATCCAAATGAATAAGGAAGCTGTATTAGTTCTTCAGGTGGCATCACTGAAGCAACAAGAAAATGAATATGGATAATTTTGGACCTTTTGTCCCGTGTGGAGCTCTGTGCTCTCCCCCTTCAGTGATCTGAACAACAGAAACATGGAGATGAAGAGGACAGCTTCTTGTTTTCTCATTTTCTTGCCCTGCTAATCAATCCTGTAGCCTAAGTGGCCCAGAATGGCTGCTTACTGTAAAGCAGGCATCCAAGCTTTCTCTGAGTCCTGTTGTTTTCATTCCATGAGTAACAGTGGGAAAGAAATATCTTGGTTGGCACTGAATTTCTCAGTCTAGCAGAGCAGAGCACACATAAAGTTAAAATAAGTGCAAACAGCAAATCTTCTGAAAGATCAATGCTCAAATCTCTAACCCAACCTGTGTTGTGGCTGTGTCTGGCATTACAAACAGCACCGGATTTTTCTAGCAGCAGTTTATGCTAAGGAATTAAATCTGGCATTCTGTAATGCCATAGTAAGGCAGTTAGGCAGTGATCTTCTATTGACTTCGCACTCAAAGGAGCTATATTTTTTTATAAACCATCACTGCCTTGGCATGCAGAGCATGCAGAAGGAAGATCTGAGATTCAAAGCATTAGAGAAATGTTATGAAGATCGATTGGAAGCAGTGATTAACTACTTAGTGCATCACAAAGCAGCATTTCCTCATTCTACAAAAGGGCAATGTATGGTTATAGGTCACAAAGCAAAAATGTTTCTTCTTTTGTAAAGTTTCACAAGTCACATTCTCAATCATTTAAAATAACAGCAACAGCTTTCTTGTATCTGTTGGCAGATTTTGTTATGGCAGATGTTTAGCAGAGTGTATGGACTCTAATGGGAACTGTTGGATGAGTACATGTGCCATGATCCTGAGTCTGTAGATCTCTCAGCAGTCAATGACATCTTGTACTGCTGCATCCTTGCTTAAACTGTACCGTGTAGCAAAATATCAGCAAATGGCTTGGCTAACAAAATCTCAGCCATAAACCTCAGCATTTTGTACCTGGCTCTGGAACAGTCTGCAGTAATGGCAAAGTCAACAAAATGGTTTACTGAACTTGCACCATGCTGCTAATGACTGACATAAATAACTGGTCAATATACCTGGCATGAGGAGCCTATCTGAGTTGACAGCTTGTGTTTCACTTTCTGAGTTGAAAATTAAATTATTGCCTCAAAAATCATTGAATTGATAAAAGTATAGAGTGCTTCCTTCATCCCCAGAATCAGTATTATAGGGGAGCTAATTTAGTCTGAGATTCAGCCACTCTCAGAATCCTGCCAACAAAACAGAAACGGCACAAGTATGGAGAAAGTATAGATCTGATGTCTAGAGAAATAAACTTCAGGAACTCATGAATGTTAAAAGTGGGGCAGATCCAAAAAGATTGCAATCAAACATATCTGCATTCAGACAATTGGCGATTTCTGTTTGAGAACTGTAACGCTACAGAAGATTTGAATTTTTCTTGAGTGAAGCTGCATCACCAGATGCCTTAGAAAACTGGAGTTTTCTAGGATTGCACAATCAGGGATTAGAAAAATAATCATGAATGTGACAGAAAGCTGACCACCAACTGAAAATGTAAAAAAAACACAGTACAGCTGACTGACTGAAATTGCAGAAAGCTGTCTTGCCACAAAACAGCTGTTGCCAGACTTCAACTCGCAGATGCAGGACTGTTTCAAACAAACTGGAAACACTTGAATTGATTTTGAATGTGTTGTGGGACAAGAGATAATATTCAGAAGCAGGATGTTATGCATTAAATAAAAATTAAAATTGAGTTTCCCTCCATAAAACCAGAATCTGTTCCATTAAGTCTGTTTACAATTTTTATTTTTTATTTTCCTCTACTCTGAGAAACCATTGCTTGGGCTGACATCTTCCAGTTGGAAACTCAGTCTAAACACACCTTATAATTTTCCCTTTCCTTTATATCACTGGTACCATTCTCTGCAATTCCTCCTGTTTGTTTAGGGCTTCAGCCTTCACAATATCTTTGAAACATTGCAATGTAATAAGCATCCTGATAGTCACTTAACCAAACAAGGTTTCAATTGCTTGGTTATCCATCCCAACATCAAGTTAATAGCTTGCTTTTTTTTCTCAGACTGCATGCATCTTTGGTATTTGAAGTTTTAAGACTAATACTAGTTCAGCTCAAATTCCCAACAAACTTGCAGACAGGCAATATGTTTTCTCCTACATGATGTGCTCCTGCATAAACAGACCCTGTCTTCTTGTCATACCACATTTATAAAAGGTCTCAAAGAGGCCACCACAGTCACCTTCATGACCTTTTCTGCAGACAATTTTCTATTTCTTCCTATTGTTCTTTCATTAACTCTTCGCTTGCCATCTCATTTAGGATAGATCTTGCAAAATTTTAGTTCCTCATATTCTAAAATCCAAGTCTTTTTCATGTTGTTCTATCTTCCCTTCTGAGTTCAGTTCATAACTAGCTGATATCTGCTCCAGGTTTCATTCTTTTGGGTTTTGTCTTTCTTCTTTCCCTGTTGCCATTGGAAGGTCAAAACCCATTGCAATTAAGACATCCTCATTTAAGCCCTTTCATCCCAATAAACATATTTGCATTTGTCATTACTTTTGCGTTAATCTGCACTAAAAAGCTCAGTTGTTCAATACTTCTTCCCAGGCAGACTGTCTGGGACCACCCCGAACCAAGTCTGAACATTCCTCTGTGAATACACAGTGTGCTTAATCTCTGCATTTGATCAGGGGTTGATTGTTGGGGTTGCTTCATGTTATAGTTTAGGAATGGTATTGCCAATTTAGCAAACTCTGAAAAGAAAAATATAAACATATTTTCTATCCGATAGTTTTAGTTATTATGCCTATGAATTCTCTCTTCCCACACCAAGTTGATCTCCCACACAGAGCAGCCATGTTTGCCTGAAGTTTCTTTACAAACTCACTGTCTTGATACTCAGGAAAAACAATCTCTGGTAAAGCTCTGCCACAGACTGCCTGTTAATTGTGGACTAGCCAGCTGATCAGTTTGTACCACCTGCTAAAGACAACTAATAGTCTTGTCATTGCCTCATGTACACATCTATTTAGACTCTAAACTCAATAAATAGGTCTTTCTCTTACCATCTTGTTTAGCAAAAAGAAGACACCGAGGCCTACTACAAAACCAAAATATACTCTTGGTATACTTTCCCCGCAAAAAAAAAAAAAAAAACACCAAACCAAACCAAACTAAACCAAACAAACAAAACAAAACAAAAAAACACACACAAACAAACAAACAAAAACCCCTTTATTTTTAAAGAGGATAATGTTGCTACAGCATATTAATGCAAATATAATTATGAGAATTCTCTAATTCCTAATCTACCTCTTCAGAAAAGATGAAGACTCTTGATTCACCCTCTGAGTTTGTCTTTCTTTCCTCTTTTTCTGATGTAGGGCTGCTGATAACTGAGATCATAACACGCCTTCTGCATTTGAGTTAATAGGATCCAAAGGAGCTTTCTAAACTGTTTCTGAAGAGATGCTTTAATTCTTGATTACACTGACTCCTGCATACCTTTAATTCCTGTGATCAAAGACTCAACATCCCATCTGCCAACACAATGCCCTTATTCATCTAGCAATGCTCAGTCCTTACTGCTTGTGTTGATTATCTGCTGTACCTTTTTCATAGTATTGAATTTCTGCTTTTTAGTAGACATTGATTTTTAGTCCGTTAAAACACAGGACAGATTCCTTTTCTTGCTTTCTCCTCTTATCTCCAGCTCTTTAAACTGTTGCAGATATGCATCTGGAAACACAAAAAAACCTGTGATCTTTCCTTTGCCCCCTGATTGAATTTTGCTATAATAAATTTCTGTTGGAGTACTGCCTTCCTCTCTGGCTGTTGCAACCAAATTCAGGTCCAGGTACCAGCTGCTAGCCTTTCTGCTTCTTTCCAGCAGGGAGTTTTCACTTACTAGGCAGTGACACAACAGGACCTGTTATTTCCTTTGGCAGTCCTAGTCAGAGGCAATTTAGGTACTATTTTATACATCTCAAGTCTGTCTTAGTGTTTGCAAGTTTCTCTTGTGACTTGTCCCTGCAGTAGGTAAAGCAAAAATAAAGTGTTTTCAAGGGATGTTCTAAGAGTGGGAACAGGCCTTTCTTCCAATGGCAGTGCTTGAAACAGTGGCCTTGGACTCAAAGCAAAGTCACTTTAATAAGCTTATTATGACATGCCCTCAGAATTGCCTTTGCCATGCTATTTGCACCTTCCTAGTACTCAAATTATATATATATATTTATATCCCTATTTTGCACCATTTTTTCCAACTTCAGTTCCCCAAAAGCAAAAAGTTAGCAGAGCTGTTGGCCGTATAATATTCCACCACTCCTTCATTAAGGTTTTTTACTTTGCCTAGGAAAAAACATCCTGATATATTAAACTGAAGCAGAAGAAGAAGAAAATCGCTGGGGGAAAAAAGGTAGAAGTAATCCATTAAATAAGAGAAGGAAAATTTAGCTAAATCAAATGAAAGTATTGTGAAGGGTGAGAGAGACTTGAAAAGTATATGCTGATTTTAGAAAGTTGAGGGAAAGGTAGAAGAAGAAATTAAACCTAGAATTTAGTGTGGTGGTATGCAAAGAAACTGTATACACAACAAAAATTTAATTTAATGTTAAGTGGAGGGTTACACTTGCTACAAGATCTAATGGATGCATCAAGGTTATTTTAGGAGAAAGGATTTTAACATCAAATGCCATCCTTTCCTTCTTCATCTTCAATCTAACATTAAAGTATGCATGTTTTTTAATGTTCCATTTCTCTAGAAAAAGGTGGAGATGGAAACTGCTGTATGTAAATACCTCCAAATAAAACAGAAATTAAAGCTTTAACATTATTTAGTTTAAATACAACACAATTGTTTAACTCATATCAGCTTCTTTTATACTTTCAAACCCTAGACTAATGCAAGCTTTTTTTGTCACGATTCTTTTCTGCAGTTACACCAAAACAGAGATGGACCTCTGCTTTTTCTTGTATTAACTGGATGTCAAAAGTGACAAAATTATTCTTTCTTACTGTTTTCTTTGTATAGGTCCCAACATATTGAAACAAACTGAAAGGATAAACTTTGGAAAGTGCGACATTCTCTGGTAAGATATCTAAAATTTCTTCGCAAAGATTTTTTCTTTGTATTTGTTCAAGAGGGAAGTGTTTCCACTTTAATTTCAATTTTTCTGCTTTTTAGCTTGCACTAATATTTTATCTGATTTTCCTTTCAACATTAGCTTCTGTTCCATGACATACAATTTTGCACCCCAGAAGCATCTACCTTACTAAACTCCGCATAAAATTCTTCCAGTATTGTTGCCTTGATGCTCAATGACAGCCAATCTGAAAACAGACATTGAAGTCTTTGTTAAAGTTGGTTTGTGTATCTTTAAAATAAGGAAGAAAACAAATCTGGACAGGAGTTGTACCTGGCAAAGATATCTGAACTGGCCACCTTGCAGTTTCTGATAGGAAGGATAAAATAATGCTTACTCTAAGTTTAAAATACTCTTCTAGCTGGCCTTTGAGATGTCACGATGCTTGTAACTAATACAATAAAAATTATTTTTAGGAGAAAAAATGCATTTTGTATAAGAAATTCTTCTCCCAATTATAATGATTTGTCTCACTCTGAAAGCCCTATGAGGAAATCCTTTTATCCTTTGTACCCCTGTCCAGCCTGGAGGAGCTGGATGCACAGATCCACCTTCAGGACAGGATTACATCCACTTTAGAGGAATTAGAATTACAGAGACAATAACACACCTGCTTTCAGCCTCATTCACCATACCAAAGAAACAAACACTCTCTCTTTTCTACAAGATGTGAAACTAAGGTGGTGTCTGAACACTTAAAAAAAAAAAAAAAAACAGAAAAAAGAAAACAGAAAAAAGTAAGAACCTCAAAACAGTCTAGTTCCTGGGTTTATTCTTGGAACAGACAAGCCACATGCTGCTCCTTGTTCACAGCTTGAAGAAAACATCCAATTTAGTTCTTATTGTGTAACAAAGAAACTGTAGTTTCTACTAGGAAATCGAGGACTGCACACTGACCATGTTTTCTCCTCATAAATAACAGATCACAGACTAGAAGCACTGTCTCTCTCAGATTACATTGTTATCTCCATTGTGCATTCTTTATCAAACATCTAATCCTCTGAGTGATTTTTATATCAGCTTGCAATACATTGCCTTTAGAATTTAATGCTTCCAAGTTCTTTTTTTCCCCTTCAACTTCCCTGTTTAACTTCTGGTAACCAGTTTGAAATTCAGAAACTTATTTTCTTTCTAACTAAGCAAAATAGTAGAAGTCCCCAAACTGAGTGCTCCCATCACAGAACCATAGAATGCTTTGTGTGGGAAGGGACCTTTAAAGGTCATCTGGTCTGACTCCCCAGGCAGGAACAACTGTCACTAGACCAGGTTGCTCAAAGCAAATTGGGTCTTAAATTATCAATGGCAAAGATGAATATACAGACCAAATCAAGAAGCTGGAATAAATAAAAACAGTACTAGCAAACAAAGTTATTTTTGTTCTCTCCTTTTCCAAGTGCTATAAAAACAACCCTCAACTAGGAGAGTTGTAGTATGTTGCCGAGCCACTGGATCAGCCTGAATGATGAACAAAATGAAATAAATGGGCTTCAAAATCCAAGTGCAAATGGACACTCCACTAGTAAAAATTCTGAAAGGGAGGCTTTGTAATTATTTAATAGCTGTTAGCAAAAGTATTTAAAATTTGTAACTCCTCCCTAGAACTTGCCTAGAACTAGCCAGAAGAGATTCTTGGTAGAAATTGCTCCTTATATAATGCTTAGTTCTTCAAAATACTGAGACAAAGCTATATTTTAGTGGTTAGACTTAGTGATAAATGCACTAGAAATGGAGCAGGTAAATCAGTTTCTCACCCCTTGATACCCTAAGTCTGATCTTCTGAAATGAGGAAAAGCAATAGAAAAAGTTTTGCATCTGGCCGTGAGGGACACGTAACAAGGCTGCGTGCCAACAGATGTTCAGCTGCTAGAAAGACACTGACTTTGAAGTTAAACAAATCAAATAAATGGATTGTGTCCTCTGGATATAGTCCTGTATTGATTCAAGTGAAAATTTGCTATTGTTTAAGTAGATGAGGTTATAAAACTGATGGAGAAAAATCCTGCATGTCAGACAGGTTTCCAATACTGGGTGATCCTCAGCTATCTCAGGCAACTGTTCTCTTCTAACAGACTGTGCCTCAAAGCAGCCTCAATGCAGCTGCACCACCCACCTGAAGCACATCTTGTGTACCCCACACAACAACCTTACAGAATATTTGATACCAAATCAGTTTCTGGTAACTCAAGACGCTGTTATGGATTTCTTGTCCTCAACAGGTCACATATGATTAAACCCACTGATGCCCTCGAAAAAATTAACCAACCAGATGTCTGTGTTTTTAATATATTAAGTTCTGCTTAAAATAGTGTACTGAAATACTACTATTTTGGAAACAGCTGTAAATGAGACCACTGCCAATCCAGCTTTCTCTTTTGTCACAAAACTTGCCAAGAATCATTTGCTAGGTTGCCGTGTGTCAGCTGACTATCGGCTGAGAAATTTTATTAGAATTTGCAAAACTTCTTGAAAAATTTTAGAAGAATGCTGATACTCAAGAGCTCATGTTCCATGTTAGGAAGTATCCTATTCCATTGTAATTCCAACAAGTAGAAGTGTTTGGGTTATTAAAGATACCTTAAAGGCAACAGATATTGTCTAACACTGAACAGAAATCCCTCGAAAGAGATAATCATGACAAAATGACTAGATGAAATTAAATCACAAGAATATGTTTATGGCTTGTTTGGGTGGTTTTTTTTTGCCAGAACAAGTGGTAAATTTTGGAAGCGCTCTGATAAAGACTAAAAATCCCATTATAAAAGCAATATTCTAGCCAAACACATCACTAAAAATGAATATAACCCAATGAAGATTGTTTATATGTTACCATCACTTTGCTGCTTAGTATTGTTCAGCTGTTTCAACTTTTGTGTACCAAATGTTTAATAAAATGCATAAATTTAGCTAAGTTGTGAAAAATCTGAATTAACTGAATAAACTTAAAAATCTTTTGACAGAAGTGCGGCAAAGATTGGGGAAGTAGATGCTATAGTTCTAGAGAAGGTGTATACAGGAATTGCTTTTAGTACGTGGTTTTATTATGGAATATCCAGGCAAAGTTGAGAAAAATACACCTCACTAAAGGCCTCCATTCAAGATAAAAATGAAAAAAAAATATGTTGAACCTGTAATCCTTAATAGTTCAGCTAACCTGGTGTGTGGCTTGCTGCTCTTTGAGATATGAAGATGTTCTTTCATCTGTTGCAAACAAAATCTGACGTTGAAGGAAGTTGTTTTTATCTTATTAGTACTGCATTTATTTTTCACAGCTACTACAATGAAATTGTTTGTTCTAACACCACTTGACCACATATGGTTATGATCAGTAATGCATCATTAACAGAGAAACAGAAAAAAAATTGATACTCAGAGGGTTGTGTTATAACTCTTAGGGGAAACAACAGGTTTGAACACTTTTAATGTTTTTTCTTGTAATTCATGGATTCCCAAAAAAAGAAAAAAATTTCTCTGTATGAATACAGTACACATACAAAGCTAACTGTGAAGGACTCATGACAGGTATTTAATTAAATAAGTAGCTGTAATTTTCATAACCTACACAAACTCCCCCAGCTAAGATTTAGAATTGATAAATCTGCTTAATCTTAAAGCCTTATTTACCTTGCACTAATCATCTAACCTCTAATTTATTTTATAAATAGTTAAAGCAAATTTGAAACTTCTATTTGAGTTACAGTTTTAGCAAACATAGGTCAGACTGGATGCGACCTTTATCAACACATGACTTGCAGTTTGTTATCATTCATCGTATCTCTTGAAATTAACTTATATTAATTTAGCAGAACCATAAATGTTATGGGAAAGGTGACTCTAGATTTTTCACCAATACATATGTCATCTACATACATAGCAATCAGTCTTTGCAGACGTAAAGTATGCTTTTAATATTCCCCTAGAGTCAGGCTAGCCAAAGACAAATGACCTTAATGGAAGGCTTCCAGAGGACAAAACAATGTCCATCCTTTTGGCTGACTGAGGTAATATTTCACATTCAACTGTCTGGCATTTCTTTGTACCATGATAAATGCTGGATGCTGCAGCTGATCCATTCTGAAACTTCATCGTGTTTTCATGGCATCACAGTGAAGATTTTTTTGTGACAGAAGCAAACATTAAAGAAATAAACAGGGGAAGAAAAGCAATGAAAAATTAGCTAGGTTCACCCTCCTCTCTAATTTCCGACCAAAGAAGTAGTGGACTGTGGTTCATGTACCTCTGGGGTAAAACAAAACTCCTATGCCTGCCCAATCTTCACTTCCTATTAAAATCTAAAGCTAGAGAAACCTCAAATAATTTCCAGTAACTACAGAGATTGGAAAAGGAATACTTTAGGACAGGGTTGGGAGAATGAAGACAAACAGGCAGGACTGGATACAGAGAGTGAGAGCATTGCACAGGAAAAATCCTGATTTAACCACTTTTCTAAGAGCTATATTAAATTCAGAGACCAATCTGCCATGGGAAAAATGAGTGTCCCAGAAGAGAATGAAAGGAACAGCCCAATGAGAGACTGGGAATATTAAACACACAAAAGTTCTGGCATCAGAGGAGGAGATGAAGGCAAGCAGAGGGAGATTGATGCATGGAGTACAGAAGTTTATGGAGTGATATAGAGGAATTTAGTTCAAGAGTATGCACTAATTTGGTTACCTGTCACTTTCAAACAAGAAAGATAAGGAGGAAGAAGGAGAACTTCTATGACTAGTAGAGGAGAAAAATTTCCATATTCCCTGACAGTAGTCTTTTTTTTAATGAAATGTTGTATTTTCAAGGCATGGTAATACTAAAAGTCAATCTCCTCTTCAGAGTTTATCTGATTAAATAATAAATAAATGAAGATTTGAGGCTCCAAGAAAAGCAAGTGCTTCTGCACTCTGTCCAATGTCAAGCTGTCTGCTTAAGTGCATTATTATTTTAAAGTGTGTCTCATCACTTCTTGCTTTATCACTCCTAGAAAGAATACATCTGTAAAATTAATATTTGGGTATGCAAACGTTTAGTTTGCATTCTAAGATGAAGGCAGTCTGCACCTGAAAAATCACAGCACTACTCTCCTTTCAACTTAACATGTGTTCTAAGTCTTGGTATCATCTTCAAAATAACCGGAGGTTCACACTCTTAGTCAATTAGTCAATTTTTAGTTAGCTGAGTAACAATCATTTTAGAGGAAAATTTTTACATTTTTATTCAAATAACTATGTTCATTGAATATCCTGTTGCTGGGGAAATGTGTAAGAAGCACAAGCATGGAGACATCTTCTCACAATCTCAAATTGTTGTGGTGATAACGCAACAGACAATATGAAGATTAATCTACCAATTCAACAACTATAAACATGGGGCTTATCAGGCTTATTTAGTAAATGTGTAAAAGATCCAGGCCTGGAGGAGTGGAGATGATAATTGAAGTCTTGTTTGTTCTGTTATGGTAGATCAAGATAATTTGCCAAAACATCTAAAAACTTTTCATAGAAGGTTTCACAAATGTGGCAGTGCTCTTGATACTCCAACACACTCAATATCACAACTCAGCTACACTGCTCACAAATGGAGTATAAAATAAGAAATATTATACGACCTTTCTAAAGGGAAATTAATCTTTTAAAAATTGACAAGGAAGCTCCATATAATTAACAAACATAAACATTTCTGTCTCTCTGCTTGGTAATAAGTACATATTATGGCTACTTAAATGTCAACAGCTATTTTTTGTACCATTAACTCACACAAGAGCCAGATGCTAAATAGCCATTTCAGTAGCATAAATGATGGAGAAAACTTTTGAGTAGGAAATAAAAATTTTAATACACAAGCAGAATTTTACATCCCCAGTAGCCAGAAGTCATTTGGAGTTGACAGATCAGCTATATGCTTTAAAACCTTTGTGACAAAACAACTTATGAAACAAAATGCACAGATAAAACTCATAACGTGTCACATACTGAGTTTTCCAAATGTTTGCTAGCAGATACATTATTATGGTAAATGTTAGAAGAAGACCTTCAATATACTCAACTTTTATTTTGTCAGATAGGAAAAGAGAGGTTGAGGGGTCTTGCTTACAGAGGAGATTTACTTTTCACTGTGTTTGGATGAACTATTCATGGCAGACTTAACAATTCATGATTCTTTGTCTCTGTAGACTGGCTGTATTCTACTGCAAACTTATTATTTTAACAAAACAGAAACTTTCCCGCCACATTAAGCATTTTGGAAGGTAATGCTACTCAATACTCCAATGGATCCTGCTGGACTGTGCACCTTCCTGTGGTGTGTGATGGGTTGGGCATCATCAACCCATCAGACCCACCTCAAGTTCTGGAAAACAAGTTGAATTCCCAAATTCCCTTTGACTGCCTCTTCCAACTCCATGAGTCTTCTTTTCACAGGTACATATCGCTCCCAGCCAGAACACCACTCCAGAGCTGCTCTGCGCCAGTTGTTAGCACAGGCTCATGGAGAAGCCCCTTAGTCCAGAAGGCTCCTGCTCTGTCAGTCAGCTGTGAAGCTACAGAGCAGCAGTTTTGGCAGTGTTAACATCAGTCGTGGTGCCAGGCAGAGCATGAAGAAGAGGTGAGCAAAGCAACAGTGTGGAGACCCCAACCAGTTGCTCTGATCCAAGCGTGCTACACCTCTTGTGGCACGAATCCCTGTCTCACTGAATTGGTGCAAGCAGACACAACACACCCCAGGCATGGGATGACCAACTATTGCAACACAGTTTTGAACAGAAAAAACTGTTCTGCATGGATACCTGCACACAGCTCATCTTAGCTGTAGTGGCAGTGTACTATTCAAGGGTTATTTAAATTTATAACTTATTTCATTTCTTTATAAGTCCATTTTTGTTAATTGAAAATGAGTTACAAGCAAGAGTTTATCAGAGAGCTGCTGTTGGTAAATAGTAACCAGCTGTGCTCTGAGCAGTCTGGGGATGCTGTAAAGGCTGACTAGTAAGTTATGGTTGGGGGTGTTGAGTCCAAGCTTTGTTGATATGGTTTTGCACCATTAGTTTTCCAGCATTACCAAAAGATCTGTAGCTGGCACAGTCTTTTTCACTGTTTCTTCTACCAAGGCTTAGTTCTCAGTGGCTTCTAGTCCAAGATGGGGCTGATTATTAGGGAGTAGATCTGGTGAGTTTCATGAGTCTCTTATTTAATAGGAAAAGAAAGCTTGTTTCCATGGCCATTACTGTAGACTTCAGAGATCCTTTCTATTTCCTGAGTCTGCAGTTTCAGATTTATCTTCTATTTCCTTTGGTAATTAAGTCTCTTGGTGGATATTTATAAGTTCATGCTTTATTGTGTAATGTCCAGAAAATAAAAGTGTACTTTTCAGTGAAATGCTGAACTTTTCCTCAGGTAGACATACTTCAGCAAACACTTTCGAATGTATTTTGTATACTGCTATGACAAAATGCTACAGAAATTTTTTTTAAATGTTGTGAACTTTAAAATTATGAATCATATGATATTGATCAAACTGTGAAGTGCACTGATTTTGACTTAGTGGATTTCTCTTATCATTCAAAGAACACAGCTACACCAGAATTGCTCATGCTGAAGTACAGGAGGAAGGGCAGCAAGGGACACGAGAGGCTAAGATCATGTCTGGGAATAATGAGGGTACTGTAGGAACTTTTCAAGAAAGACTTTTATCAATAATATCTTTCTTTTTTCCCTGTATCACAGAAGGAAGAGCCAATAATTCCAGGAAGCCCTTTATTTGACCTCGTTAAATCACCCAGGTAGCTCGGTCTAATCAAACTACAATGTATAAGTTTCATTTCTGAATTGTACATATATTCTTGTTATCCTTTTGTTTTTATAAGAGCAAATAATTTACTATCAAACTACATTTCCTGGTCAGCTATGTATTTGTAGCCCTTGTTCTGCAAAATCACACACTCTTTTCATTGTGTCCGCATTTTTATTTTTCACTGAGGTTCTTTTGATCATTTTCTTATTCTACATGCACTGGGGTAAGAGGACGCTTGCATTTACAAAGAGGAACTGTCCACATTATTTTCAACTTTGAAATCATGCTTGTATTTTAGTGAAAAGTTTTAGTATATCAGTTTCACCTTGCTGATTATATTGCCCACTACCTTCTTTAATAACTGACTTAATATTGCTTGCTGCCAAATCTGCCCCCTCGAGCCACATACACATGTTAAATTATCTCATAATGCAGAGGGCTAATACGTGAAGTTCACTTTAAAAAATCCCTAAGCCATTCAAATGGTGTTAAAATCTAAATCTCTTTGGTCAAAATCAGTTTTCCCATCCTAATATGAGTTTGGATTGTTTACAATTGGGACTTCAGACATAAATATTTTCATTAATCAAGTCAGAATAACAGTGGAAGAAAATTGATGAGGAGATGAATCAGTTAAATGGAGGAAAAATCCTTTAATCACGATTGCAAAATATTAATTTTTGCCAATTTGTTTGTACAATATCCATTATTTTGACAATATATCATGACTTGCTTATTCTGCAGTGTTGCTGTTAAATTGCAGTCACAAGTTCAATCATTTATGTTGACAGATTCCAGCCACTTGATTTAACATTCTGAATTCAGAATTTTTGGCCTAGCTGATGTCACAAAATGCTGTACCACAAATGGCACTAGTTTACCAAACTGTCCTTGTTTGATCAGACTAGTCAAGAACCAAAAATAAATAAATCACATTAATTTAGAGGGAATCACTCTTTTTACTGATTTCATTCTGTTTAGTAGGGGGGGAAAAAAAAAAGGAAGAAAAAAATCCACATAAATTCATATAGTTTAGAACCTGGGATTTTTTCAAGAAGCTGACCAAAAGAAACAAACCCACAAATTGGTTTTTAATTAGAAACTGTCAAAAAAGTATCTTTAAAAACATTTTAAAACAGAATTCTGATACAGTGTAGAAGGTTTGACCTTGGGGAATTTTATTAATGGAAAAAAAGTCCACTTTGTCTTTACAATGGATTTTCTTATTTTCAGGGTTTTCCTTTAAATGTTTTTCATGTCATAAAGTGAAACACTGAATGACACAAGGACCACTTCAATGAAATTTTCTAACCATGAGAAGGGATTTGAACATATTTATGTAGTTATCTGAACAAATATGTGCATGTTGGACGGAGTCTCTTTTTGCCCTGCTGAAAAAAAATTGAGCAAACTTCTAAGCTTTTTTTAGGAAGCAACATTTGATTCTCAGCTTGGAGCTGACAGTAGAAGGAGAAAAGGAAAAAAAAATTTGTTCTTAAACTTTATGTCTATTTTCTATTTGTTTCAATACAGTGTACTTGAGTTTCACACTTTTTTACTGGAAGAAAACAGATCCATCCTAAAATCATCAAAGCTAATAGGACAAAGGATTTTTTTAATCAGAAAAGGCAAGAAAGACTTAAGTACAGTCAATGATATTCTCAATTATAACAGTTAACAGCAAAAAACCCCATGACATTAAGCCATGGATAATCCAATTTGGATGAGTCCTAGACTATAGGACTATACCTCAGTCTAGACTATATTTATCTAGACTACAATTTATAGGACAGATCTATAGAAATGAGAGGAAGAGCTATCTACCAATTGTTATTCCAATTTGGTTCTTTTGTGATTAAACAAAAGCTAGATCTAGGAATTTCCAGGGGAAAAAAAAAGCAACTTAATATTATTCGTGAAACCCATGAACAAGGTCTAGCTCAAGACAAAATGCCTACCATCTAGCCCAAGAGGCACCAATTATTCATCAAAAAGAACTCATTAAAAAGTGTTGCATAATTAGCTTTATTTTGGAACAGTTTTGTTTCCCAAGATTCCTTTTTTTGTGTAGAGCTACAAATTTCTGTGTGATTCCAAACAAGATTCAAAATTGGTTTGGGAGAAAGGAGGGTTCCATTAAAAGCAAATTGTCTTCTCAGCTCCATCATTACATCTCATGAATCCTAAAAAGAAATACACAAAATTATCACTGTTTTTCCTAGCAGACTTACAGCAGCAGCCTTCTAACATGAGAATCTATATATTTTGCTTGCCGAGCTACAGCTTGATTAGGAAGAAAACAATTTTGTTTGCTTTATTAATAAATACAACCTGTTTAACATCTCCATTAATGGTCTGGATGATGGGACAGAGCACATGCTCAGCAAATTTGCTAATGACACAAAGGAAGGGAGGTTGCTCAGAGAGATTGTGGAGTCCCTACACTTGTAGAGATTCAAAAGCCACTTGGGTATGATCCTGTGCAACCTGCTGTAGGTGGCTCTGCTCGAGCAGGGATTTGGAGAATATGGACCTCTAGAGGCCTCTTCAGCCTCAGCCCTTCTATGAATCTATGAAAACTGGAGAAATGTTCCTAAGGGACAGTACAAGTAAAAGGTCATCCAAAAAATGCACTCCTGCCACACACTTTAGAAAGCACATCTGGAGAAAAACATGCACAAAGACTGGAGAATGCCAATGCACAGCAGGAAAATATAAATAACTTTCATAAATTCTATGGGGCTCAATTCTCTTTCTGTTTTTAAAAGAAGAATGTGTCTTTTTTCTAATGTTAATAACATCTACAATATGGGTGTAGTCAGTAAGGACTGTATGACAACAAAGGCAATGCAAATATTAATCTAATACATCTCATGAAGAAGCCCAGAGAGAATATAATGCATGGAATCCTCTGACGCC
This sequence comes from Eulacestoma nigropectus, assembly GCA_013397775.1. Taxonomy (NCBI): domain Eukaryota; kingdom Metazoa; phylum Chordata; class Aves; order Passeriformes; genus Eulacestoma; species Eulacestoma nigropectus. Next base: position 38,051 of record VZTE01000434.1, on the reverse strand, counting down.
ATTGTCTAGAAAATTTGACTTTTCAGCCAGTAAATATAACCCTCTTCTTCAGGGTTATTTTATTTGAAGAAGCAGTCTAATTAAAAAGTTAAAACAAAGAACCTGGCTTTTCAGATCACGCAGTAGCACTTAGAATTTTTCAATTTTTATTACACTATTATTATGCATGTTATCCAAATCGATTTAGAAAGGGCTTTCGTGTTTTGACAACACAGTAGAGCACCTGGATGTGATCTAAAACTATGCTAAAACACGAATCTCAAGCAAAGGAATGCAGTGCAGAACTGATCCTTTTCCCTGATGTCCTCAATACCTTTCTTAGCTATACTACAGGCGCTAAGAGACATTTTCTCCAGCTTTTGCTATGGATTCCCAGGCACAGCCAGCCAGACTATGAGAGTCAGTAGTGCCATCTGGAAGTTATCAGTGCTAACAAGATATGTGGAGGTGTGCCTGTTTTTAACAGAAACGGACTTCAGTCTCTGCATTGTCCTTTATGATCAAAAAATATTGTGTTTTGGAAAAAAGCTCCATGTTCACTGTGTTTCTATGTTCAAACTGTAAAGCAAAGGAAGACGATGTCCATTTCAAAGGCAATGGAATGTGTTTGTGTCTAAGTTATTTATTGTCAATTGAGATAAATGTTTAGTTTCAAATTTCAACTCCTCACTCTTTGTGAAGAACGAAAATCACTGAAAGGGAAACTAACAGCACCTTAGCAACACTGTCCTCTCTAGGTCACTGGTTTAAATCTAGTTCAAGTCAGCATAAAGGAGAATTTAGTGTCTCATAATTGTTTTGCAACCTTCATGAACTGAATTGATCCGACCTCAGAGCCACCAAATATGATACATCCTATTGTAAAAAAATCTTCCTTTAAAATTGACCCTTCACAAGTCTATCAGTTTAGCTAACAAGCTAGAGAAGCTTTGAAGTGATTGATGAATCATTCTCCAGATATTTTCATTTCCTCAGCCCTACTGTTTAAGGCCAAGCTTTCCTAGTCATGCTGATCACCAGAGTTCTTCCTTATCTCTTGTATTGCCATCTCCTGAGCTATCCTGAGGACCTGGAAGATGCATCTCACTCTTTGGATGCCCAAGAGAAATGCACAAGGTTCTGGCCACAGAAAGCCCAGACTAGGACCCTGGTTTTAAAATGAGACACCATACGGATGAAATGTCGGATGCAAAACCAACTAATTGAAAATTTATATGGACAAAGCATGAATAAGTTTACAGCAAATAACAGCCATTGGTTTTTAAAAGGAACCATAATTGACAAGATAGGTCCAAAGGTTTGTAGAGACCACTGTCAGGTATAGAAATGAAGCTTTATCCAATTTAGCTTCAGACCAGATTTTAACAGTGTCCCTCTCTCTGTATCCATCCAACAAGCTGTTTAGCATGTGTGGAGTGAGAAACCTGTTATGTATGCAATTTGTCTACAGATTCAGCTCAAAGCAATAAACTTCAGTGTGGATAAGCAGACTTGCTTCCATACCCCATTTCCTCTTCAGAACTCCTTTATAATTAAATTGTCAAACAATCATTAGCCCATTGTAAGTAAAAGGATTTTTTCTTCCTGGATGGACAATCTGACAATCCACATTCAGGCTTTCACAAAGCATATAACTTGACAGCCAAAGATTATTCAATCACATAAATTGAATGAATACATTCAGCTCATTACTGGTTTTTGTTCATGACCAGACAAAACAGTAACGTGTGAGCTGGCATTCAAATATAGGGTAACTTGTTTTACCCTTTTCTTCTCCAGAGTCACCCTGTGACCTGAATTCTCACTCCTACAAATTAGTTCAGTTATTCCATGTGTCAGAAAATTACCACATGAGAATTTAATGTGGAAAATTGTAAAGAAAGCCAAAAATGGATTGTCTTCAGAGCTTTTTAATGGAATACTCACAATATTCTTTCTTTTATAAAGTCAAGATAAAAGCATAATATCCTCTAGTTGTGTAACAGTCTTTAGAGACTGCAAAATAATTACACGACAGGAAGTGGGAAGAACCAATAGGTTCTGAAAGCTGACATGTTTAACATTAAGAAGAGATTATTGTGCTCCTTCATTAAACAATGTGAGTCCACACCTCAAAAGCTCATATTCTTGTCCTCAGATTGACATTTTTCCTCTCCTTTGGCGTTGGTTCTACCAGATGAGTGGCAATGAATCCTCTCTAACTTCTTTTCAGACATTATTTTGTGGTTGCTAGACTCAAAGTGTACCCCAGGGATCATTTAATGTCCCCACCAAAACCAAGATCACACATGCCTTGAACACCCTGCATGATTTGTACTGTACCATGATCTTAAAAATTTCTCATAACAGCAAATTCTCTTTATCTTCAGGTTATGCAGTCTTATGCTTCATCACCCTCCCAAACTTCCTAAGCTTTTGCATCCAAAATCATCTATGAAAAAAGACAAATTAATTTCTTCAGTCCTCGGAAAACATTTGGTGATTGTTGATATTGCAGCTACATATGATCAAGTCACCCTCTACCACGTCTCAGTGAGCCAGATCCCTCCTAGCTCATGTTTTCTAAATCCATTATCACAGTGCTGGATTCTCTTTACTTTGCCTTAAAAATGCAGTTCCTAAGCAGAGATAATATACATTGCAAGGCTTCTCTGGAGTTAAGTGAGGAGTGTAACTGGATGTTTTCTATACAAATTTCTGCCTCGTGAATCTAAAATTAAAAATACTTTCCTACTATATCTTTTTGCACTGTACTCTTTTCTTTCTTTAAGGAAAAATATCCTGTTTCAAATTTCAATTTAGGCACATTTCAATTCTTAGGCACAGAACTTCAGTTCATAAATACTTGGCTACAACCTTTCAGGTTTCTGAGCAACTCTCCAAAGTGCCACAAGCATTTTTAGCATTTTCCCCAAAATAGTTACAACTCTTTTCATCTTTGCACAGGCCACAGATTAAAGGGTATAATCTCCATTCTACTATTCACATTTTTCATGAAAATACTAAGTTGAATTTGACCAAATGCCAGTTCTTAAGGGGATTTACTCAGCATGTCCTCCATGTTTGATGTGGTATCACTGATTAGAAAGTTTTCAACTACTTTTATATCTTCCCAAAGGCAGATCTATGCATGCTGTCCTTCCTCAGATTATAAGATTCTAATGTTGAAAAAATGTCTAAGACTATCAGAGTTAATTTACACCTATATCTACTGCTTTTTCCTTTTTACACTGGGCTGCCACCCTTCTCAAAGAAGGTAATTAGAAAAATTTGATATGATCCTTTCTTGGCAATTCCTTGTTGGCTGATGTTAAAACCCTTATATTTTGTAGGTACTTAAAAGTAACTCAATAATTTGTTTCACATTGTTTCCAGGAGCTGGAACCAGACTGTAATTCCTTGGCTCCTCTTAAAAAAAGTTATGAAAGGGTTTTTTTTCTTTGTTTTCTAGGATCTTTCCTCTCTGCAGCTTCCAGGAGATAACTACTAATCATTCAGAGATTACTTTGGCTCATTTCTTAGGATGAATTTAATCAAATCCTGAGAATTTTAACGTAACAATTTTACATAAATATTCCCTGAACTGTTCTCTTCTTTATTACAGCCTGAATTCTGAGCAACTTGTTAAAATTAATATGTTAAAGTATCCAGCACAATCTAGCTTTCCCACAAAGATTAAAGAAAATAATTCATTTCTGTTTTCTCTGATGAAAGAAAATTATTTTTCTCTGTAGAACACTTTGTTCAATACCTTTGTCCTTTTCCTTCTTATGTCTAACATATTCACTGAAAATTGTATTCCTTGCCACATCCCTCGCTACTTGGAACTCGTAGAGTTTTTAAGTTTTCTTATTTTATCCTTATACTTGTGTGACTCCATTTTATTCATTCTTATTTATGAAAAATCTTGGATTTATTAGTTTAAATAGCAGGAATTTCCTTACCCAGATGGCAAGGAATGCTTATTTGTGCAGCTCCATGAACAATGGCTATCCCACTTCTGATAACCAGGCAGGAGCTGGTAACAACTGTGTGGGTAACCTCTTTACTCTGAGCAGATATTTGCTTCTGCTTTTCCATGTCCTTAGAGCCTCATGGAGCAAGGCAGGCTGCAGGGCCCACTGTGGGGGAAATGATGGAAATACAAATTGGCGCCCCAATGCATAGCTTGTACTTGTTCCGTACTTTTAAGCTGTTGTACACCTGCTGTATGGGCTCTGACAACTCTAACAGTGATTTTTGAGTTTGCGTTCTTATCCCCTCACCCCTCCAGCTCCCGTTTTCTTCACCTCCACAAGTATTTTTCGATAGCAGTGGCACTCTGGCTGTTACTGGAATGTCCTGGTCACAGGAATCAGCACTGACACCTTCCTGCTGTCTCGGTGGGCACTTCTTTATCCCTCGGGTTGTAAAGGGTCAATGGGTCTTTGGGCAGTAGGGGAAGGAAGGTGGGTGCCCCATTAGTGTCAGACATGAACTGTGATTCTTATCATTAATTTCAGTTTGAAATAGGTAGTGGTATCTATAGAATCTGGAAGCGCAGATACTGGTTCAGATGAATAGTTTTGTATTTGCTTTGCAGTGGGAGAATGGAAGAAACCCTCACTGCTCCCCTTTCCCAAAATTTAATTCTTAGAAAAAGCTCACTGCTTCCCTCTGCTAAGACACTAAACCCTCTGATCCATAAATTGACAATATGGGGCCATTCTGGACTGGTCTTCCTGCAAACTGTTTCTGAAAGTGATATGAAAAGATTTGTGTTAGACATTGAAAGTTACTGATGGCAAATGGCAGCAGTCATGCACAATGTACAATATCATGCTCACCACATCTTAGCAGAGAAATGTGGTGTCAGCTCATTCTGAAAAGGAACATTAAGTCTTTCACTGGTGTCTGTACGTTGTTAGCTCAAAGACATTTCATTTTTAGTTTTCTTTTTGTTTCTCTAGTTACTTTAATGCACGAAGGCGTTATAAAGATGACTCTCTAGGAAAAAAAAAAATCAAAAAAATCTGTATAATGCAGCCAGACAGCACTTCAAAAGTAAATCAGTAATAATTAGTTGTGCACATTCAATCTTCAGTCAAACGAAGACGTAGAAAGGTTAGGTCCAATTTTTAGCTCTGCTGAAGGTCTACTTTAAAGTTTTATTAGAAATCCCTTTCCCACTTTTATCTTTTGGTTTTGCTATGTAGTTAAGACCATGTGGGAAGGGAACTGTCTGTGTATGTGCATAGCAAGGCAGCCTAAGAAAACAGGATCCTGAAGCCATCTGGGACCTTCACTTATTCTTGCTATACCACACAACAAATAATCCATGACGTATTTCACTTTCTTTCTACAAAAACCTTTGCTGAGACAGATTTTGTTATGTATTATGCAATGCAGACTTCATTGCAGCCTCTGCCAATAGTGTTTTATTATTCTGGGGTTTGAATGCCACATTGAGCTGCTTAGAGTCACTAGCATTGCTTTGTCCAACCCTTAGCTGAAAATACAGTTTCCAGAGCTATTTCATCTAATCTTCCCTAGTTATGTATCAAAGTAAAAAAGGAAGAATCATGTTGGTCACATACTCACTCAAGCCACTTAAGAAAACAGGGAATGATTTATGTGTTCAAACAGGGAATGATTTATGTGTTCATATGCATTCATCCCATCAAGGATGAGCATTTCCACATCCATTTGATGGTTATCTAGGCAAGGAGAAAAGGTTGCTCTCAATGCAGTGCTAATTCTGGCAAAAGCCATAAATTCTGAGCAATATTCATGGAAAACAGTCTCATCAATGAAATGTATGAAGAAAGAAAGAAAGAAAGGAAGAAAGAAAGAAAGGAAGAAAAGAAAGAAAGAAAGAAAGAAAAAGAAAGAAAGAAAGAAAGAAAGAAAGAAAGAAAGAAAGAAAGAAAGAAAGAAAGAAAGAAAGAAAGGAAGAAAGAAAGGAAGAAAGAAAGGAAGAAAGAAAGGAAGAAAGAAAGGAAGAAAGGAAGAAAGGAAGAAAGGAAGAAAGGAAGAAAGGAAGAAAGGAAGGAAGAAAGAAAGAAAGAAAGAAAGAAAGAAAGAAAGAAAGAAAGAACCTCTAAGTCCTGCAAAAATTAGATTTTAGAAACAGGAAGGGAAGAAAATTTGAGGAGTTTTCACAGTCAGCTATCCACATTTTCTGTTTAAACTATAAGCTATATAAAAGCTACATAAAAGAAAGGTTTCAGATGCATTTATATGCACAGAGCAGTTAAAAAAAAAAAAAAACAAAACAAAACAAAGAAGAGGAACTAAAGAACTGGACATAAAGAGCTATAAAAACACAGTCCCATCATAGGGGTCCTCCTTCCCAGGAGGGCAGACTCCCCTCCAGGGCAACAATTCAGAAAGCATTTGACTACTTGGGGTCAAGATGTGGTCTTGACAGTTTTCTTCCCTCCTCTGGCTTTTACCCTGGAGACTGGCAGTTCGGTTAACATCAAAGTTATGCTGTTAAATGGAAGTAGTGAATGTATATGGTAGGTAAAATTCATTCTAAATATTCTGATCTTGGTTATGAGGTATAAATTGGAAGGAATTTAATAAAATAAAAAAATCACCAAGGTTGTCTGCCAGGGTGCAAAGGAGTAGCATCTAGATCAGAGTGCGTGACTTGTGCTCCTTTTTTTGTCCCTGGCACCAGGGTTTTTACTCATATAGATAGTGCTTGTTCCCTTTTATAACTTATTTGGGCTTGATTAAATTTTTTTTTGTAGGCAGCACTTGAAACATGTAAATTACTTTTCTTCTTCAGGAGTATTGCTTTAATGGGAACTTACAAAAGCTCTGTCCCCTAGCAACAGCTCTCTGCAAGCTCTTCTTATAAATCAATGACAGATAGGTAGAACACATAGAAGGGACAAAGATATTAAATGGATTTTGTTGGTCAAGGTCACTTTTTTGTCCAGGCTGAATTCGACTTGATTCATTAATTAATTAAAAAAAATCAAAACAAAACAAAGGAAAACAACATTTTCCATCTTCCTCAGAAGGCCTGAACAGTTTTGTATAATGAAATGCTTTACAAATTACATTAAATGACTACTTTGAAGACTTGATGAAATCTTGGTGTTTCATTAGCAGCAATGATAATGATAGATTATTTCAATAACTGTAAAATTTGCTTATCATGGAGAACTGATATCTATATTTTCAAGGTCTTGTTCGGTGAAGTCCAGCTCATCTGTATATTTCATTTCCAAAAGAATTTGAGCAAGTAATATATTTCAACCTGATCTTCAACTGTAAGTGTAACGATAAGTACACTTATTCTGCAAAATTTTGACTTAAATTAAATATCACATTTAGAAATGTTACATTCACAATTGAGAATGTTTTGTTTTCTCCTTGCTTTCCAAACAATGCTCTTTCCTTATGGTAAAAATTATTATGACAAGGAAAAAGAGCATCTGTAAAAGGAAAATTCATTTTGCTCAGATGCAAGAATTTAAAGATGGCTCAATAAACTAAGCAAGATGAAGAAATATATATAATACAGTTGTGTTATCTCTCTGCATTTACAAAGACTACCAACAGGCGATTATCAACAGGTGATTATCAACAACTTTGAATGGATTTGCACAGTGAGGATGAAAGAAACTGCTCCAGCTTGACCTTGTTGAACTGCACGTTTCTTACCTTTATACTGCCATTCAAAATAATTGGAAAAAAACAACCTACTTTTATATTTCATTCTTAAAAGTAAACAAATTGGTTTTTGATCAAACTCTCCAGAAAACCTCTAAGAAACAGGCCAAGAATGGAAGGCTTCAGCCCTCAAATGGATGGATAAAGCTGCTATAAATTCAAAGGTGATGGATAGAAAGCGTTGAGCAATACGCCTGGTGCAGCACTGGATGTAATTTAACTTAGAATTTGTTGGGCCATCCGTAAGTCATTTATACTTCAGAAATGTGCAAGAACACAAACATGGAAGAAGTCTGCCACGAAGGAAAGAAAAGCCCAGTCTCAGAAAGTGGTAGGAAATTTTCTAGCACCATAAAAGTTCCTATTAACATCTCTATAATTTGATCTTTTATCCAATTCTGCTAGAAAGTTGATTACCCATTCTGCACTCCCTTCAGCGGTAAATATTTCAAACCTGACTGTTTTATGCCCCTTCCCCATAACAAAGTTACAGTCTCTAAAATGTTTGTAACCTATGCAGCTTGCTGTAAAGGCCAAATGTCCTTGGTTTGAGAAAGAAATTGTACTCAAGAAAACAGCTGTGTTCCATTTTGGCAGATTAAATTCAAAAGAAATACAGTATTAGTATCCGAGCAATGCAGTCTGTCAAAATAAAAGGCAGGTAAGAACTGTTAGAGCTGAAGTAATGGATAATAAAAGCCAAGGGACCAACAGGAAAGTAGCTGTGCTTAATATGAGCAACTTAGAGCCATGAGTGTCTTTCTGAACTGGGAGAAGAAGGTCTGCAAGAGCCTCCACACTCAGTCAGTGCCAAATGACCCCTTTTGTGCCCCATCTTATTCATCACACCAGCAACAGCATTTTTAACAATAGCACATTTAAGTGTTAATTTTTACTTCTCTAACAATGAGAAAATTCGGGATGACTGGTCAATAATTTTCTGCATATTTTCAGCAGTTACAGTAGAAGCAAAGAAAAGATAGGCTCTTATTTTTCCCACATCCATGTGCCATTCCTTTTAGGGATTGTTTTTAGCCACAAGGTGATCAGTGGCAAAAGCCAATCAGTCCTTGCCTTCTCTGCACAAGCAACCATTTCCTTAAGCCACAGAGTTTTGGTTTATTGTGGTTTAAGTGACATCCCCACGGCTATTAATAGCCTGCAGAGAGATTCAAAGCACGTTATATAGATGAAGAGAAGAAAATTCAAATAAACACCTGCGTGCAGGACATTTACATTTGTCTGGAACTGTCTCTGAAATGCTGGCACTAAGCAAGTGGGCAACGCTCGACTGAAAGAGCAGCTAAGCTGTTGGAGATCTTTTCTTGCCCAGTCAGCCTGACCTCAGGCAGGGTACAGTCCTTTTCTTGACAGTGTAAATTATCCCTATGACTTGAGAATTGTCATCTTAGGTGGTTGTCTTTTCTACTACCTCCCACTAATGCCAGCAAGAGTTACCGCACACTTGAAGAAAATTACAGGCTTTGGATAATTTCCCCCCACAAGGCAGGAGTCCAGCAACGACTCTGTGGCAAGGGTTGGAAGTGAGCTGCAGTTACGAGATTTGATTGTGGAGTCTCTGGGTATTAGGAGTGTGCCTGTGGGAACAGCTTAATTTGTTTATTCCCTGAGACCCTGAGGGGTCTGAGAACCCCCAAACAGTCACGTGCATAGATGAGACAGTGAACTGGTTTGCAGCAGCCAACCAGTTTAAAATTTGGTGATTTGCAGAACTTTGAACCACCTTCATAACTAGAGAGACCTCAGAGGTCTCACCTTTATAACTCGGAGAACTCTAGGGAGAATTTCAGGCAGTTATTGTTATTCCACCAGGCAGGTCCAGCTGTATCAGTTCAGTTTTATGCTTGTATGGATGATGAAATGCAAGTAAGTGCAATGGCAATAGTTACTCAGAAAGGCGAGACACTTCCCCTGAAAATCAAAGCATCATTACCTTCTGGAGCAACTGAGGGAGTAATTTTGGCCAGAGCATCAAAGTCACCAATAGTTTTATCATAAGACTATGTTGTGTGAAGAGAAAGTGTTGCAATCCTGGTAGATTGTCAAACGTTAGCTTGCAAACAGAACATCTCATGAAATAATGTTAACATTACTTCTAGAACAACAATCTTAAGACCCTTTTTTGTTAAGAACTGTCAAAATACAGAAAATACATTTGCTTCCACAAAAGTGAAAAAAAGTATATAATCCTTCATGTAGGACACTTTGACAGCAAATGAAATTGGTCCATTTTCTGAATTTATCCTCAGCTGAGATGATACACTCCTGTAAGACAAAACTTTCATGTTTTTCCAATAATACACTAGCTCCTGTTAAAATAAAAAAAGAAAAAGAAAAATGAAAAAACAAAGCTCAGGTACAAACAGCCTTTCTTATGTCTTCTGATGCTTCAAAGTATAAAAATTTCAAAATGTTCCCGAGAAGATTTTAAGCTCCTCTGTAGAGCTGAGTTGCTTCCTTTCTGTGCTCTGGACACTGCCTCAGCCAATTTTTAATCTTTCTATCAGATGGTGTGAAGCAAAGACCACAGTGTCTGGGTGGTCAATTAACCTCAATTGCACTTGCTGATCCCTGTGCATCAGCAAATGGCAGTGACAGTGACTCCATCCTGCAGACTTTCTCTCAGAAAGCAGATTCCAGATATTAACTGAGCTGCACAGGGTATCCATGAGCTTAGAAATACTGTATGTGGAACTGTGAATAGGACTTCTCAGCAGAATGACAGACAAAAAGACTTCGCTACCAGTGCCCTGAGGTGTTGTTGCAGCTGGAGGTCCCCAGGGAATATCCTTGAGGGCTCTGGCAGAGCAAGCCAGTTATATCCAAGGGACTGCCAAGGCCTTTCACCAAGGATGGAGACAGCCAAATGCAGCTGCTATGCTTTGGCCCTCTCTCCCTGTTTCTCTAAAAAACATCTTCCACTGGTTTCTGGTCTCCTGAGCCTTATGGGGGTCTTACAGTACAGAGTTCCAGTGGAATCTCACAGGAAAAGGTCAAAAGGGGAGCTATGAAATAGGCCCACATGTTTATGACCATAGAGGAGATGTACCCTGACTTATCCTGAGGGGGAACAGCGTTTCAAAGGTAAGAGAGGGAAGAAAACTTCAGGATGCAACAGAGATAGAAGGCTTTGGAAAGGTCATTTCCAGCAGCGACTCAGAAAGCCACAGCGCGATATTGCAAAGTCCGTTGCCTTTTCCAGATGTAGGGCAAATGCCACTTTTAATAGGAACATGTTTGGTGAATGGCTGCCTTACTTGTCTTGGTTGTTTGTGGTTTGTTTTTCGTTTTTTTAAGTCATGATAAACAAATCAAATTAAATACAGTCCTTAATTAAACTTGGATCCCATTAGTCTGCCTACAGTAATATTAGTAAACTGTTGATAAGACCTTTGAATCTAACAAAAGCAGAAATAAATGCTCAGACTGCAGCTTCTGGGGGATAGGGAAAGAATAACAATGGGTTTTGTTGTTTTTTTGCTTTAACTTTACCTTAAATAAACCCATCCTTTCGCCTTCCTGAGCACTTTGGGGCAAGAAGAGGATTTGCACTCCCTCACCCAAGTGCTGACCAAGGGCAGAGCTCCTGTCCCTTCCTTGATCCATTTACCATGAAAATTTGTTTGTGAGAACATTGAGCAGAGTCATACAGTGAAATTGTATTGCTTTCAAAGTATCTCCACCATTGTCATATAGATGATTAGAATTATGTTGGCTGGGATTACACTGAGCACTGATAGCACAAGATATTGATGTATGATTCAATTACAATGTAATTAGGTATGCATCACTTGTTGAGCTGCCTGTATTGCTAATCTGAGTCTGGAATGACACAAATGTCCTGTTTGATCCAATATGCTTAGAGTAACTGAACTGGGGCTGGAAGAGAGAAGGCTGGTTCCTACAGCTGAAAAGACATTAGTGCAAGTGTTAGTGGGTTTATGCTTTTGGGTTTTTTTCTGGGGTTCCCCTCCCACAGTGGCACTCTGTGTCAACACAGATTCACAAATGATACATATCATGAAAAAAGACATTCTGAAAATTCACCAAAATCCACTGTGTATTTCAATAAATTAAGCATGTTCTGAGCAAAAAGCCACACTTAAAATTCTTTTTCACTGATCTGCTGCATTTTTCATTTGATCTTGTGGAAGCTTCAGTGCATGTTCAGGATGCTTCAGCAGTAGCTTGCACCCCTGTTCTGGCAAGGATACAGGCACACAAAAGTCACCTCTTCATACTGCTTACAGGACTGATTTTTTTAAAAAAACCTTACTTGTGGTTTTTCTAGCTTATGCAAAAAATATCTTCAAATAGATATCAAAACTCAAATGGCTCTTCTATCCTTTATTTCTGTAGCCTGTATTACACTACCTTAATTGGCCAACAAATTGAAAAATAATCCATAAATCATTTGGGCAGAAGTGAAACTCTTTAAAAAGAGACATACTGATAATTTACACATGAAATTTGAAATGTGAAATTCAAAACAAGAAAATACATTGCCAAGCAACATTTTTCACTGTTGAGTTGTTTTCACTTTGCTTTAGAATACTTTTCTTTGAAATAAAAATTATACACAAATTACATACAAATGTTATCTAGAAAACTTTGGAAGAAGACTTTTTAGAATTGCCACAACTTTTCTGTTCCAAAATGAAACCGGTGAAGTCATACCATTTGCAAAATGTTTACATCTTGATGGAGCAAATTAGCCTATAGTTTGTAGGGCCTTTTTTCATATTACTCTGGTGTCCTTCATGTATTAAGGAAGAATAAGAGATTTTTATTAGCCCATCATCAATCTTCCCTAAGTAAGGTATTGGATTCAGTCCTCCTAAATAACAAAACTCTTCTGTACATCTTTGTGCAGTCACACTATTCCCACTGAGACTGCACCGAAATAGTGCATTTCAAGTGAGCAGAAATGACAATCTGCTCAAAGTGATTTTTAAAAAAAAAAAAACTGTACCAAAAGAATCTTTTTAAAAAGTAATTAAAACATCAGTGAAGTCTTTTGGTAGATATACATTAATATCTTCTATTACCTTTATATGGGGTACCACATCTAACATTTTCATTTGATGTCACTTCTGTGTAACTGACATTTTATGAGCAATCACTAAGGCAAGTCTGTCACAGCTCTTCTAAAGGGCTGCAGCCAAGCATCTTTGATAGCAGAAATTAAATCTAGAAGTAATTAGGTAATACCATTATAACCTCAAAATTACAGATAATTTGGACCAAAAAAAAAAATCAAAACCTTTTGCAGCGCATGTAGTACTCCTAAGCAATATTAAGTAGATCAGTAACAATTCACACATGAAAAATCTGAAAAAGAGGCAGAGAAAAAAAAAGTATGCACCACATCACCTAGACCACCTATGGCAGAGCCAGGGGTAACTTCTGCAGAGCTAAATCCTGATGTGCTTAATCCTATTGAAGTACTCCATTTGTTTGGCCATAACAGAACTTTTTATCTGAAGAAACAAATCAGAACACTTAAAACACAATCTGGCAATGAAATCTCTGCAGGGAGAGACCAATGCCCAGCACAGATCCACTGACATAAGTGACTTTGCATACAAGTAAAGGGGTTCCCCTTGCAATTCCAGCTCTCATTGCTTAAATCATAAATCACAGTCTTAAACTGAGACATTTTAACATCTTCCCTCAGAATCCTGCTAAATGGTAGCTAAATGGAGAGGACATATTATTTCTTCCTCCTTTTTCAGGTAAGGATGCAGAACTTTGCAATCCTAACAGGTCTGCTTCTCTTATAACTTTGGGGTAAGCTGCAGTCATAAACAGACAATGAGCCACCTGTCCTGGTTCAGAACTGCTAAATTTGGTCCAATCACAATTTATGCGATTCTCCAAGCTTGAACAATTTGTGGTAATGAGGAGCAGACGTATTCAACTTCAGCTGCAGTGTTACAATTTCTCCTTTCAAGATTCACAGCTCATTACAGAACGTCGGAAGTATCTTAACTGCTTATTTCATCAGTCCAGGCTTCCATGCTTGAGGAAGTGCTTATAAATTATTTGTTCCAGGTTTGCTACTCTAGTGACTGGAATCTGTTCTGAGTCAACCAAGAGACACAGTGCAGAAGAAAAAGTGTTCATTAGGATGAGCAGCTCACAGAAAGAAAAGAGAAGTCTAAGAAATACAGGACTGGCATTTCTTAATGTTTATTTATGAGATACTAATTCAGAGCACCATCTTGTGAAAGAATATGACAGATATATTTCTAGAGCTTAAGGCTCTCTTATGCCCACGTTTTCCACATGAGAATTTAAGCAAGGTCAACTCTGCTACCCCTGACCAGTTTTCCTACAATTTCATCTGTGTTTGTTTCATAGTTGTTTTTCCTAAACCACCCACATGATCAGATACTCCTTTGCTATAAATTCCCAGAATGGTCAAGTCTCTCTTTTATTTAAATTTAGAGTATGTGTGGGCAGGAAAGTGAAAACAGTGCTTATGTATTGGCTGCCTTGGATTTACTGCAGGAGAAGCAGAGGATGCTGAGTTGTTGGGAAGGCAAGGAAAGGTAAAAGGTCTTTTCATTTCCCTGTAGGCACATAGGTCAGGCCCTAAACTTCCACCCACATCTCTCTCTGCCACTTGGCAACACAAAAGTAGATGCAGCAGACGTACAAACTCGCAGCCAAAGCTGGTAGCAATGATATTTTTTCACATGGTCTCTTCGAAGGAATAGTTTTTAACTTCCAATATAGTTGTCATTGCAAAATATGCAATTGCAAAATGATGCCTCTGCAGCAGCACTGGAGTCACATCTTCAGAAGCAGTGCTGAAGCATTAACTTCTGGAATCCCACCTGCCTCCCCTTTCTCTTGAGGAATTTGTTTTAAAGGGAATGAGATCTGCCTCTGAGAGTTGCCTCTTCATGCTGAGTTCAGGAGGTGAAGATGATGCTTAATTGTTGTCTGATAACAGCTCCTTATTGTAATTTTCCCTCCCTATGATTTCATTCCAAAGAACAAACGCTGTTTCTTCCAACCACTTGCTTAAAAGTTTATCCTTCTAAACTCTTTCCTTGTAGCTCTAAATCCTTTTTTCCTCTACTGTGTAGAAGGAAGAAAATGTGTACTTTTGTGAGTGTAAACACATCAGTTGCCATGGGAGCAGGTGCTGGAGCTATGATTATTTGCCTGCAGCTGCCACATTCGCTAGGTGCCCAATTACCTTACCTGGTTACTCTAATTGAAGGCAGAATAAGCACAATGCACGTAATTTAAACAAAATGCTTCTTGACTGGAAAGTGCAAGACGAGCGGTTCATGATGTGTGGCTTGGAGCAGTTTGTGTCATGTATTTTCATTACAGTCTATGTTACATAAGGAGCAGTTGATTAACAGAGATGAGTGCAAAAGAGAAAACAATGATGAAGAAATGTGTTTATAGAATATGAGGTAGCTTAACAGCTTGAGATAAACAGCACTGAAAGTGGGGAGTGTAACAGGCAGTCTTACTTTTGACTGTTAAAAGAAAAAAAAGAGAAAAATTAATTTCTCCTCTAGAACCAAGTAGCTTCAGAGGCAGTTTAAAGCAGGAGGACTAAGCATCAGTGTAGGATGTTTGTGGGTGTCAGACCATACCCTGCCTTCTCCTCACCCTCCTGCTCCATTTCCTCATTTTAGAATCCATTTTGTTTCTATTATAAAAATTTTCACACCAGGCTGAACCTACTCTAATTAGCTGACACAGTAACACCCAACATCCAGAATAGAGATCCATGAAGGGTTTATCTGAGTAGAGAGATTTCCCTGTATGCATCAGTCAGAGCTAGAAGGAATGGAGAAAGCAGAGGGTCAAGAAGAACGAATGAGCTGCACTCACAACAAGAGAAGAGAAAAAGCTTTTTAACCAAGCTTTTGGCAAGGCCTTGAAAGTGTAAGCATGTAAACGGTTTTGGTTTTGTCTGAACAGAGCAGGAAGATTCCAGGTCTGCTCTTTGTAAAAGTGCAGAGCTGCACGCAATACTTGACTCCACCAAATGTTTATTTTCTATACAAAATTAATCCCTCTAGACACCAACCTCTGACTAACAGAAGGTCTACAATGACAGTGTAAATGAATGCTAAACAGGTCAGTGTGTAAGGACTGGGAGTCTGGAATTTTTTCCGATTCATCTGTGAAAAGCAAAGGACCACTTCTGAGCTGCTGCATTCTCCAGATGCTATTGCTGATGACAGGGTATCAGTCCTGGCAAGGCACATCTTAGAGGTTTAATCCTTTCCAGCAGGTCTTGTCCATTCAGCCAGACTTTGCAGACTTGTTACCATAAACACAAATGGACAAATTAGATGAAACAAATCGCAGGGTGGTTTTAAGTGGTGTCAGCTCTTATAGCTTGTGCAGTCTATTATGAATACATACACTTACATATAAAAGAGCATCCCTGGAGGTTAAACATGTCCTTAAGGGCCTTGCCAAACTGGGACAGCAGCATGTACATATTTCTGAGGTATGAGCAAAAGAGTATAAATTAAAAAAAAAAAAAAAAAGCTAATATCATTTTATGGATTTGTCTATTTTAAAGTAATTTAGGTAATAAATTATTCCTTCCTATTTTAGGACACTTGCTATCCAAAATATTCCTTCTTTTATTTATTGGTTTTTAAAAGTCTATAGTATGCCAAATTGAAAAGCTAAAGTGAAACTGTGAATATACACAGTAGAAAAAGCATTTAAACTTCCTAATTTACTTATTAATATCTATATCTTTGAGGGCACAAAGAAGTATCCAGAAATATTTTTAACCGTACACAGAAAAGTTAGGAAAGTAACCTGGATATAAGGCAATTAATTTTATATCATAAAGAGCAGCAGAGCTCTCTAAGGCCAATGTTGAAGACATATTGGTGATATAAGGTAAGTCTCTGCTTGGAAATATGGTCTCGTGTGAATAGAGGTAGAAGCTTTACTACAATAAATCCTTTGTGTTTTATGAACATTTCAAGTAATTGAGCTCACAAAGCATGTAAAAAAACCCCCAAACAATGCATATTTTATTGTTCTTAACACAATAAAATTGTTACAATATATCCAAACCCACACTTCAGGAAAAAAAAAATCTCTCATACAACGCTAATTTAATTAATTTACAATATACAGTACCTAAGTAATTAGCTTAGCAAGGAGCTGTGATAATTTAATCTGAGACAGAGCTAATAAAATTTAAGTTTTCCCTAATTACTTTATCAGAGAAGAGCTGGAATTAGTTTTAAAGCAAATATGAAAAAGGTCTTTGAATTCCAGGAAAATATTTTGAATCTGTGTAATTTCTAAAGCTATGCAAATCAAAACAGTTAATAGTGTGAAATCTATAGTCTTAGTCAAACAGAAATTACTCATTTATAGCTAGGACTTGGTTCTATTTTACCTTTTATGACTAATTAATTCAGGTATTTTTGTTGGCAAAGGAGATAGATCTTTGTTCCAACTTTAGGTCACAACTCTAATGTATTAGACATTTATGTTTGTTGTATATATGAATGACGTTTGTGATTTTCCATCTCTGCTGTAGAGAATACCACAGTTTCATCCTTATTTATTTTTCCCTCACTTTTCTGGAATTTTTTTAACTGAATGATGCTAGTGATGTTTTCCCCAGAATGCAGCTTCTATGTACCTTAGACCCAGAATAGAGAGTGTGGAGTCCTGCACTCCCAGGCGTGGTCTGTGCACCTGCTGCTTTCCTACCCTTGTCTGGTTACACACCACACCCTGCCATGAGGGGCTGCACACGTCTCCTCACAGTGCATGGGTTTGGGTGGAAAAGGGCAGGCTGGGATTGACTTACATCACTCTGCTGGCAAAAGCATGGCAGTGGGGAAATAATTTAACTAAATCAGCTACCCAAGATCAATTTACAAAGGTTGCTTTCTAACCTCAACTTCCCCAGCCAATTTCCTCAGCCCTGCACCTGTACATGGAGCACATACATACATATTTATGTTCATTAACCTCCAGACCTGAGCACACAGCTCATTTTGGCTGTTTCTTCTTTCTCACAGTTATGCAGATCTAGAAGTTAAAGCACTTTGTTAAACTGTTAAAACTCAAAAAGAAAACCTGAGCAGGCTAATATGTTCCCAAAAAAACTTGCATCCAAGCATAGCATGTAAAGCATTTCTACAGGACATTCAGCAGCATCTCTTTCCTTCTCACCACCCAGTAACAGATTTCATATTGTTCTGATTACAACCAAAGGAGAAATCATCTCAAATTCTT
Organism: Eulacestoma nigropectus; assembly: GCA_013397775.1. Taxonomy (NCBI): domain Eukaryota; kingdom Metazoa; phylum Chordata; class Aves; order Passeriformes; genus Eulacestoma; species Eulacestoma nigropectus. Next base: position 20,102 of record VZTE01000434.1, on the reverse strand, counting down.
TAATCAGACACATCCATGGAGTGTTTTTTGCAGACTTATTTTAAATGATATCAACTACTTTCACATTTAGCTGTGCAGTCACAAAGCTGATTTCAAATCATATTATCAACTCAACAATGGAAACCAACTGAAAATTTAGAAGTCACTTAATTGGCTGAAAGCAATTGAGAGCTACCTGTTGCCAAGGCAATGCAAAACTTCTGTGCCTGAAAAATTGCATGATATATTGATTCTTCAATCACCAAAACCTTTATTGTACCTCATGTCCAACTACTGCTTAAATCAAGATTTTTTTTTTTTAATATCCTAAATGCCTGGCTGTACCAGTACACAGGTACTGAAATCTGCAGGTGTTAAAGGAGAAGATGTTTTTAAAGAACTAACTTGAAATATAGGGGAACTGAGATTTGGTACCCTGTGTTTTTCCCACGTTATCTTCGGCAGTTCACTGACAACCACATTTATAACAGTATCTGACATTTAAACATGCAGGCAGATGCCTAGTGAGGTTTGCAAAAGCCCCCATATTAGGTGCATAACTTCCACAAGTCTTTTTTTACTTCAGCAGGCACTGGAATCAATGGAAAGCATCCCTTCAGCCTCAGTGGATTTTAAGTCTTTGCTTTCCTTGCCTGCCCAGAAAAAAAAGAAGAAAAGGTCTTCATTTGAGCTGGTTTATCCCACTGCAGTATAGCAATTAAACTGATTCACACAAAATATATTACTTCAGTGATCCCAAATTAGTAAAGGTAATTGCAAGAAGGCAGCAGGAGGGAATAACATGTTATCTTTTGCACTGTGCAATTCACAGCAAAGAGAGTGGGCTCCTGATAAACTGTGGTTGAAATTACTCATACTTGGGGAGAAGGAGGTATTAAAAATCATTTGCTACACATCTCAGCATCAAGTGTAAACTAAAATTTACCTATTAAACTGATACAGACCTGGTAGTTCCTTTTGCCATCTCCTCATTAAATAAATCCCTTTGTACTGTACATGTTGAGTACTGAATTATTTGTCTGACCAGTGTCAAACAGGAATTCGGAGTGGAAGGATTTCACTGCCAGTAGAAAGAGTGACTATGAAAAATATCTTTTACAAACAAGTCCTATTCACAGTGCTTTGGCAATGGACGTGGTTCCCAGGCTCTAAACCTGTCATTATTTCTGCTTACTGGACAGGTTTTAATCCCTAAAAAAGTGGTATTTTACTCTGGAAGCCTTCAGTTCTGGACCAATTCATTTTGGCTTAAACCGTGTTACCCACACCAAAGTACCTGTTGAATCAAATTGTTTCCCTTTCACAGATTTGCAAATAAGAATCTACTTTTATTTAAAACTTGTCTTATACTTCCCCACATTTCTTATGTTTATGCCCTTGCCTTTTTGTTTCTTCCTTCACTAGATGTAAAAGGAAGAAATGTGCAGTCTTCTCCATTCCTCAGGTTTGTGGCAGTGCCAGGTTTTCAATTAGGCACTTACAGTGATTGTAGCTAACAGAGAACGAAGTTCTGTAATCTGGCCACTGAAAAGAAGCAGAAGCAAGAAACATTCACCAGAGAATCCTTATTTCTGTTCAAGTACCTGCTGGAGTGTGTTTTCTCTGTGTTCTGGTATGTTCTTGAGACAAAATCGTCTTTTCTATCGTCCTCCAAGGTCCACAAGAGATTAGCCAGAAGTGACCCTTCTAGCACAAGCTCCCCTGCACTATTTGCCATGAAGAAGAAAATTATTTGCTGCCATTCTTCCTACAGCCTAGGCCACATGTCTGGGAAAGAAGGAAGTCCAAAGTTGTGTAGTTCCAGTTCCACCTGGTTTCCTTTGGAAATTAAGCCGAGTCATGGGAGGAAGGTGGAAGGATGGCCAAGCACTCAGAGAAGGTCCATGGCCCACTGTCTGTGCCCTGATTGAGACAAAGACAGTTTGTTCTTCCAGAAAGGTTGTGAAGCTCTCAGTGTCATTTCTGAACACGGGTCTACTACATAGTAGCCCAATCTATTTCCCCTCCCCGCACTGCAATCTGATATGTCAGTTCATATATTCCCAGGGTTTCTACTTCTTAGAGAAAGAGATTAAGGAGAGAAAACACTGGAAGAGCTCCTGTAATGAGGCTTGGGACCTTCTTTCCCTACTGTGAAGTTTTTCCAGTGTATATCTAATTTTAAGACTGGATCACATGCCATTTTTAATGAAAATATTCTTTTTGCATTTTTCAGACCTTTTCATGGAAGTAACAAAGTATTTTGCTTGGAATTTAAAATATATTCCTCAAACTGAGCAGTGACATCTTCACAGCCCTTTTCTTAGAAAGCTAGAAGCATTTTTGAGGTTACATAAGGACAGACTCTGGAAGATGACTCAGACACCTACTGCTTCTCCTCATCTGACATCTAGCAGCCTGTCTTGTGTTTTTTCCAGACTTATCTATGCAAAGCAAAATTTTCTTTAAAAACTTCAAGCAAAGAAAAAGTCTCTCTTCATTACTAACACAAACTCATCTGAAGCCTCTTAGAAAATTAGGAGTAAGGGTCTTCCTGTGTGATTTTTCAGTACTGCAAAGAAATTTTGTTGTAACTGAATTTATATAGCGATATGCAAGTGATCTAGGAAATTGAAATCCTGTCTATACCCTGCTTTCTAACACCAACAAAGTCTTTTCATTTTCAAGTGTCTTGCTACCAATGTAAAATTCTGCTTCTGTTTCCAGGAGTGGACAGCATGTCTGAGAGCCACGTCACAGTAAAAGCCACTCAGTGTAGCTTCATATATACAAATTTCCCTGAGCAGTGACTTTCAAACCAATCCTGCATTACTGATGAGCTCTGATGGACCACAATTTCCCAGAAACTTTTCTTTAGAAGAGCTGTATTAGCAGAAACTCATTTTGCCCCATACTCCAAGAAACTAACTGTTATCATATTTTCTTGGTAATCTCTAGAGGTCTGGAACAGAAAGCCTTTTCTTTTTTTCTTTTGCTTTCATCTGTCATAGCCCTCTCACTCCTCTTGGAAAAGCTTCTTTTGAAGATCCACAAGTGATTTCTTTGTACCAATACATGGACACAATTATTCATGGTGGATGCACAGATTACAAGAAACATATTTATAGAGACTGCACTCTCTCTCTCTCTCTTTCTGGTTTTAAAGAAGAAAGGGGAATATTTTGAAAGCCTAAATTTCACCTACTTCTGTGGACAAAGTAATTCCCAGGGTGAAAGGCATTGAATTAGGAGCTTTCAAGATCCAGCCTGTCAGAAACACTAGATTTAGAGGCTAAGGTGGAATTTAGGCTGACTGAATATGGCCAATAATCTTCAGCAACATAAAGCAATTCTCACAAGCTAACTAAGCCCTAAATCACCAGCAATGTGTTCTCAGTGATAAAAGAGTAAGATTAAATGTTTCCCGCATGCCAATAAAATTCAGCTGACATTTTAAATATAAACTAGAATTGAAGATTAAATCTACAAGACTTGAAAGCCAGATCACCTGTGCAGACATATTACTCTATGCACGACCAATGCTCAGATGAGGATTTTTGGTACACTGTGACATTGAACGTCTCTCCTGTGCTCAGCCCATTAATCCCACTACATCCAGATTGTTCCAAGCACTGCAGGCCCTGACCAGCTCTTAAAAACTACTTCAAAACAACATCCAACCTCCAGATAAACTTTCCAAAACAAATATTGATTCGAGGCATGGGGCTGAGTACCATTTAGGTCCTCTGTACCCAAACAAGATTCTTTAAGGCTGGAAAAATCTTTAAGCTGCTGTAGAAGGGGATGAGCCAGCTTGACATTGAGACACAGAGCAGCAGAGGTTTTAGTTTGAACAGTTTTCAGACGTGACATTAAGTGACTGCGGAAAGAACAGCTGCCCTGGGGAGTTCCCAAACCCCTCAAAAGCCTATTTCGCTCTCAGTGGTAGCTGTGCAGATCTAACAGGGAGACCAACAACCAAGATGTCTTTACCACGAAAATTATTGGTAGTACTCTCAAAAAAAACTTGAAAATATATTAGGCAGGAAACACATGATGCAATAACGCTATCACCTTCTGAGAACCCTGATTTTAAGTTTCTCGCTGATAACAAAACTACCCATACAGGGACTGGTCAAAATTTAACAAGACTCTGTCACACAAGATTAGCAGCAGTGACAAATGAGAGGCACAGTCATAAAAGGTCCAATCACTCATTTGTTACTTGACTTTTTAAGGCGGGCTTTTAAAGGAAAGAGCAAGTTGGATCAAAGAGAAATGAAGAACAAACATATGTCCTCTCCCATCTGGGCTGAGTACAACAGGGAAATGATTGATTGCTTATTCCAAAGATTTGTTTTCTGGATGGTTAACACAAAAATAAACCCTAATGAAAAGCCTTGAAAAATAAATGCCTGAATCTGAATCTGGATTTTGCTTTGGCTGTTATTTAAGCTCCCAGTAGTTTACCGTGGGCGTTTTGCTTTCCCCAGCGGTGGCATCACGCCAATGTTTTGCTCAGTATCTGCAGCAGGCCCAGGCACAGGGGACTGCAAGGAAGGGGAAGATAAGAAAAGCTCCACTGACCGGTAGCTGACCCAGGTGCCCAGGAGGATGAGCTGCTGGAGGTACTGAGACTGCTGCCCAGCTTTGCAGCTTTACAGGGAAAAACTGATCCAGTACTGAAAATAATTTAAAACTGGATATTTAAGGCCAGAACCAGCAAGAACACACACAGCTTTATACTTCAGTGAACGTCGTCAGGCTTGTTTTAAAAAATTCTACACATGCTTGTTGGGGTATATCTTGTATAGAGAAGGGGTTTTGTTTAATTTGCATTGTCTTCATCTGGTTTTAATAGTGTTCACTGTATTTTCTTACTAACATTTAGTTTAGCTCAGGCACACCTTTTATAGCCTTACGTACAGATTTATGTTTATGGTATTTTCAGTGATAATACTGGTGACAATATTAAGAGGGACAAAAATAACAACTTCATAATAAAATCAACACCGTAATATACTTTCATAGTTAGTTAAAAGTTACACTTTATAGCAAAATTTACATAGTAATGTACCTTTTCAGTCAGTTAAACTCTATTCTCCCTCTTTTCTAACAAAAATCTACATTACAGAGACTAGTATTTGAGTGGAGTAAGTAAGATAGAGTTCTGCTTAGCCTCTGACAGTCTGTCAATAATCCTCGTGTCATTTTTTGCTCAGAAATATTTATGAGGTACAACTTTATGTGGTACTGTTGCAATCAACGGCAATCTGCTCATGGGCTCCAGCAAGGTCAGTGTATCTTCTTCACTTTATGATGGATGGTTAACCTGGGGTAAAGGGACAAGGGACAAAGTCTCATCTATTTAACCAGCTCCTCTTCTTTTCTTGCCTTTTAATGACATCTCTTCTATAATGATAGCATCCTTTACAAAGTGAGTGTGGCACTGCCTTATTTGGTCCAGCTGGAAGCTGTTTGTGTACTCTCGCACAGTGACCAGATAAAATTGTACCTGAGTGTTTGATGGGGCTAGGTTTTGGTTTTGTTAGGAAAAAATCTTTTTTGCTGGAAGTAAATAAACTGATTAGCTGCCCTTTTACAGGAATTCCATCATGCAAAGATATAATACTGTAGCACTAAGTGCTTTGTTATTATTTTTTTTCCTAATTTAATTGTGTTTTGTGCCCTCGGAACTCCATTACAGAGATCAGAAAAGCTATTAGCAGCACGGTATGTAAAGTGGGAATTGTCTCTTGCCCTGTGGCCATGATTTAGCAGAGTACTTAAGCCACTTACCCAGCGTCATGCAAATTGTCTGAAAGTGCATTGGCCAACGCTGATGCTGCCACTAAATGTGTGCCTTGTTGAAGAGGAAAGTAATTACTCATCTCTTCAGAATTAAGTACACCAGGAGCTCTTGAGGTGTAACAGGTCCTCCCCTTACCTGCCAGAGATGCCTCCGTTATTCTTTTCTTTCTGTTACTGTTTTCCGAGCAGCTACAATCCCACTCTGTAAGAAGCTGGATATTTCAACACACCAGGAAGCCTGGGCCTTCAGTGATTTTGAGTTTGGGTCTTCAGGGTATCTGGATGCTGGCTGTGCCTTGCTAGGAAATCATCAGCCAGTGTAAGCGTCATCTTGTTCAACTCAGCCATCTACAAGGCTTATGTCTTCATTTTTATTGAGGTCCCTTACAGCCAGCAGAAAGAAACAAGAATATCTAATATAATTCAAGGATCCATGAATACAGGCACACAGCCCTAGATCGCTGCTCTTATGAAATAAAAGTGTTTAATGAGTACCTCCAGTTAATTTCTACACCAGGCATACAAATACCTCAAATGGGAAATAAATCACAAATACTAAAGTATTTTCTTCCTCACAAATCAGTGCATTCCTAGTAAACAGCTTGGGTTCTTCAAACCCACCCATGTGCATTTTATTTCTATTGAGGCTGAAATAAGAATCTGAGACGCCAAAACACTTTCTCCTACTGCCAGATAAATAATAGGACAGAAGCAAGAAGTCTGTTTTCAGAAATCGTTATTAGAGCACAAATCTCCATTCTCTGCATAGTACTCATACTACTACACCAGAAAGGACCAGGGCCACAGGTAGCACCACAAAGTATCTCATCACTGTCAGCTCTCATCAGAGCCAGCCTGGAAAGAAAACCAAAATGTTTTGCATTGAGCAGATCATCCGTGTTCCTTCTTTAAAGGGGTGCTGCTCAAGGGAACTTGGCATCTAGACAGCATTTTAACCTTTAATACTCCTTCTGTAGATGCAACCTATTATCTTAATATCCCAACAAGTGGATTTATGGATGACAATTTTTTTAATGGACTCGGAATATGAAGCGGCTGAAACTGCTTGCAGACTTACCTGTTTTATTTTTCTAAGAATATCTGGAATTTTCAGTTGCCAAAGAGTAAAGCAATAGTTTTTTCAGATTTCTTTCAAAAACTTCTCATTCCAAGACTCACTGGAGCTGCCTAGGAGATAAATTCTCCATAAACAATTAAAGTTTGGTGTATCTGAATTGGACAATCACTTGATATGTGCTACACTGATTTTGGATTATTCATGTTCCTTGATCTAACCAGGTCAAACAACCCTGCAGAAGCCCTGGTATAGGGAACAGACAATTATTTCTATGAAATAAGTCATAATTAAAGATACCAAGTTAATTGAGTCACACGAGATCAGTTGTTCATAAGTTCACATCGATCGACATTAATTATACTATGTTTACTTAAATTTGTTATGAAACCATTCCATTATTTTAACTGATGCTATATTGACTATAATGAGCCACTTATCCCTTTAATGCTCTACATTTTGACATCAGCTTCAAACCCTCTAGAACATCCCCTGTATTTCAATGTAGCTGAATCAGTGCTCCCTGTCATGGTTTAGCCCTAGCAGGCAGCCAAGCACTGCTCAGGTTTTGTGGCTGCTCACTTTTAGGGCACTGGAAGGAAAAGTCCTTGAGACTGTGTAAGCACTGTTTTGGTCAAGGTCAGCATTAACTAAAAGATTGTTTATCAGAGATAGATTTGTACTTCAGAGCAGCAAGTTTGATAATTTTATATTTGTGATAGATTTTGGGTTTAAATTTAATCATTCCACATGTATTTAACTTTTGAGAGGCAGATTTGGTGACAGTACAGGGACTGAATTTTACTTAAGGTTAGCAATATAGTACATGCAGAAAAGCTGAAATTTCAGTCATGGTGATTGTTGTAAAATAGGATATATAATCAGAACCCATCTGTGCTTAAGCTTCTGCTTCACAAACACTCCTAAAAAGTAAGCATATTTAGTTCAAAAGTAAGACTAAACATTTTATCAGGCTAATCAGCATGGGAAATATAATTCCAGGTTTTTTTTCGTCATCATTTTTGAATCAATTTTGTTGCAAATAAACTATTTTAGATTGTCTATACAGATATTAACATATTTCTGTTACAAAAATGAAGTCAACATGGAAACAAAGAGTTTCCTGTATCAGCTGACCTCACTGCATTGTTGTTTACTCAGTACTAATGACGTTTGTTTCGGATCTCTAACAATAACAATTTGGTTTTTCTCACACTGGCCATCCATGTTTTCAAAAACATCTATATACTATAGAAGCAGCTCACATTGTCAATTAGCCTGACTGCTGAATACAGACAGCCCACAGATCTGTTAATAATATAATTTATTTCTGTCAAAACCAGGACATTGTCACTTTTGTTTCAATATAAGTCATTCTCTTTCATTTTAAAGGCATAACATCTCAGTTTTCCAAATGATCTGTTAAAATGCAATGAAGATTGAGTGGTTTTGAGACAGAAATTGGGCCCTTAAGTATTTCTATTTCAAGCAGACCCTGTTGCTATTCTGAGCAAATCTGTCCTTTCTGAGAGCCCTTCTGATCAGTCCCCTGACTTTAGTAACTCATCTTAGGATCTCTCCTAATGTTATGGAAAATGTTAGAAGCAAAATTAAACGGCAATACATGGCACAGGCCTGTTAATAACAAATGTAGCACTAGAAAAAAATCTTATCCAAATTCTTAGTTTGCTATAAATACAATAAATTTGAGCTTAGGTATGAATAGAAGCATATCAAAAAGGAAGTGTGGGAGGTCATTTTGCAGAATGAAATGAAGAGATGATGAACCTAAGCAGGAATTGTTGACGGAGTTAGAGAAACAGATGAGTTAACTAGAGGTGATTGTATTCAGCAAAATTCTGCCCATTCTGTTCTGTATTAGCTTTTCTCTTGGGAAAA
>VZTE01000434.1:0-11259 GCA_013397775.1 Eulacestoma nigropectus | reverse complement strand
TTTGTCTGTGAGAAAAAAAAAAAAAAAAAAAAAAAGAGCTTCTATTTTGGTGTATTCATCACCTTTAGTTTCAACCAAGGAAGGTAGGAGCACTCCGATAAAATATTTCAGTTTGTCCAATCTTTAAAGAACGAAAACAAAACAATGGAGTTGTAAAAATAACAGATCTTGGTGTGTGTTCAGATAATATTTTCTAATAGATATGTTTTAAACATATACTTTTTCATTTCTGACTGGAGCTAACATGCAAAAATATAAAGAGTTAAAACCAATCTTTTGTGCATGGCCCTCCTGGGAAATTTTCAATGAGAAACAAACAGTATTCAGTTGCTATCTCCCTTGTATTTTGTATTCACTTCCCCACATTATTAAATGGATCCTGAGTCTAAGAATGCTGTAAAACAATTATTTTGTCAGTGGTTCTAGGGGGAAAAAAAAGATGAAACAGCGTTTAAAATTTTATCACTGCAGTTGAAAAATATCTCATAAAATATGCAACAATATCTCTTTCACTTTCAATATTCAGATGGCTTCTGAAAAACCTTATTAAATTTTTAAATTATTTGTGAGATGGTGACTTTGTCTGGAACAGCTTACAGGAATGTGTGTGGTTATTCCCATTCCAGCAGTGATCTTCCTCGAAACCTCTGCCAGGACACTTTGCCTCTTTGAACTACTTTCTCCCTATCCCTGATGCAGAGAAAACACACGCTGAAAATTCAGAGGAGAAAGGTTCTCAGGCAGAATTTTTACCAGATGTTTCTTGTTAATGAGGAGACCTGCTTCATTCTTGGGGAAATTGGAGTTCTCTGGGGACAAAGCCATTCACTCCTTATTCTGTAGGGAATGAGGGAACTAGATGTGAGCTCCACAGCAACTCACTGGCTCTTAAGCAACGTTTCAGCTGTGCCGCTCCTGTTTCACCCATGCACAGAGTTCTGGGTAACCAGCCTAGCTCTGGGAACAATCACATTGCATTTGTGACTACAGCGGAGAACACAAAATAATGTAGCATTTTATTTATCATTTTTCATGTAACAGATTTTCTCACTTAGGACTTCCTGCTCCAGTGACACATTTGAAGTAATTTCCACAGGGATTATTTGTTGTTAGTTCCCATTTCAATAGGAAAGGAACTGTGAGTTCATTAAGGTCCATATTTGTAAGGGTGTAAAGTTTCCAAAGTATCATACTTCTATGCCTGGCATTTTTGTGCACAACATAAAATAGCAAGTATCTTGAGTCTGCAAGAGTTAAAGATATGATGGGTTTATTATCACAAAAAGCCTTTTTCAACCTGTTCATAGATTTTGAGAGACATTTCCTTTTTGGTTCATTTTTTTCCTGGGAAAAGTCCTTTCAAAGGAAACATGAAAAAAACTTGTCTGAAGTTTTACTATTGGTTTTGTTATGGTTGTTATTGCAGTAATTATTGTTGTTGTAATGATAATATTATTAATACTGATAGTAGTAGTAGTAGCAACAATAGTAATAAGGACTTATTATCTCAAATTTTTTTGCTGCCCCATCATGTGATAAAAGAAACTCTTTGCAGAATCTGCTGCTGTGCAGGTTCATTTAGCACTAAGAATACCCAGATTATACAAAAATCATTATGATTTCATCACCCCTCTGTAAGATTTCACATGCAATATATGAGAGAAACAAGATATTTAACTTAAAGGATGTTGAGAATGAGATGTCTTTAGTCATGTAGACTTCCTTTGCATTGCAGAGTGCCTGCATGTGCTAAGAGCCTCTGACAAAGTCGACTTTTTCTTTCTGTGGGAAGTGGAGGAGACCTAGAGTCTGCAGTGCTCTTAGTGGGAACAGAGTCGCATCCACAACCTCCCTGGGCAACCTGTTCCAGTGTTTCACCACCCTCACAGTAAAAAATTTCTTCCTAATGTCTAACCTAAATTTCATCTCTTTCAGTTTGTACCCAGTACTCCTTGTTCAATCACTACAGTTCCTGATGAAGAGTAAATGCTAGGACAAAGAGTAACTTCAAGAAGCTGAGGAAGATATTTGTGGTCATGCTGGCACAAATGTTTGGGCATGTTGACAAAACAGATACATGTTTTATAGGAAAAAGTGACTTCCAGACCACTCTTTCTTCACTTAAGCTCGTTCCATGGTCTGTGTCTATTTCAGATTACAGAAGAGTGGTGTTGTTGATCTCCATACCCTTATACCTGATCTGGGTGGATCAGCTCCCTGATGGCTCCTTGGATGGTTCCTTTCAGGTATACTCAGCAAGCTGTGATTATCCAGACTACGTTTGAAACACTGATGAGAAGTCAGTCCTTCAAGTAAGGACTCTTGCAGTTAGCTCAATGTCACACTTGTCACTGCTACCTGCCAGAAACACAGTATCCAGCTAGATCACCCAGTAACCCATAATTATTCTGGTAAAACACATGACTTGAGAGAGCAGGATGGAGAAAAGATATTGTTTGCTAGCTGTGCTTGAACTGTCTAGCACTGCAACAGATGCAGGAGTCATGCATTTGGCTACTGTGGTCAGCAATGGTTCATTAACTTGCATTTGTGATCAGCAAAACTCACACAGAGATTGTCATTTCATTCACAAATACCACAAGTAAACAGCCAAGGCCTCATTTAGGTGACTGCTAGGTGAGAGCATGAATCCTGTTTACCATTCTGCAGGGGTGGCTGTCTTGAGATCACCTGCAAGTAGATAGCAAGGGCCCAGGAGCAGCAATATATAAAAAAGGAGAGTGCGAAATGCCTGGAGAGAGCAGTTCAATCTGTTCTTAAAAAGCCACAGGTCTGTCAGAGTCCTGAAGCACCCCCAAGGGGTAATCCAAAATATGTTTCCTGCATTCAAACTTCCTTAGAAATTTGCTAGTGAAGGAAATACAAAGCATTAGGAAAAGTTCGAAGAAAAGCTCCTGCACTGGAAATGAAGTGCCTGAGTTGGGGTTGCCAGACCCAGCCTTCCAAAGTCTGGTGTCCTGTCCTGCAGGAAGAACTGAGCATAGCTTGCAGTTTGATGTGGAGGCTGCTGCCACTTGTCTTCGTTAAGCTTTAGTTTAATCTTCTCCCTGTTTCCTGAGTGGCCTAACTAGTTAACCTCCATCCTTTATAAGTTTAATTTCCTGAACAGCCTGCAGGACAAGAAGTCCGTTTAGCATCATCCTTCCAAATGCACATGAGCTGTCCAGGGCTGCCACAATCTCTGCCAGTATAATAAACTCACCCTGTGTGCTTTTATTATGCTTAGGTCAGGCATTACTTTTTTGTGTACAATTAAAAATCTCCCCTTTACAGCAAGGCTGGTTATTGAATTTGAAAATTATTCTATAAAAGCCACTCCTGGAGAATTTTGAAGACATTTCCATTTTGTAGTATCCCAAAACAGCTTCTTGTTTCTGAAGATATATTTGAAACCTATTTCAACTTTTTATAAAACTATTAATTTATTAAAAAAAAGAATCAGTGGAAAATTTACAGGAAGATTCAAATTCCAGTGGTATCTTTGAGAATTACTTCAGTGTTTTGTTATAAATATCTCAAATATTTCAATGGTACAAGTTTTGTTTATCCCAAAGTTTCACCTATAATTAAAAAGGGGTGGGGTTGTCCGTTCTTGGTTTGGGTTTTTTAAGAAGTTAGTACAACATGATTGAACTCTCTGTACAGGTCACTGTCTTTCTACACAGGTTTTAAAAGAGAAAAATATCCTATGCCTAACTCTTGCTCCAAGCTCGGTGGGAGAGAGGCTCCCTCCTGTGGAATATGAGATCTCCTTAACTTTTCACTTACACATTAAAAATCCCCTAAGGAAGTAAGCTGTGCTTAATTTAGTTATAAATTACTTAAATTTTGAAGGCAATCAAGAAAATAGGGCATTTAGACAAAAAGCTATTGTCAAATTTTTTGAGATTAAAATATTTGGGCATTAAACTCTCAGTGAAATCTCAGCAGAATCTCTTGCTGAATTTATTTCCATGGAGCTGAAATTTCTGTTTTTACTTGAAAAGTTTGGTCTGGAACTCTTACTAAGGTTTGCTGTTTTCAAATTTTCTAAGAGAAGGTTAAGCAGATTTGAAAACACTCATGATGCAGGAATTTCCATTTAAGAAGAGCACCATTCAACAGTTAAGAGGCAAAATAACTCAAGAAGCATGTCAGAAAGCTCCCCTGATGGCATCTTCTCTGTTCTTCTTTTCTGTTTAAAGAAAAGAAAGCTATAGACTGTGTATTTGAAGATCTGCAAAAATGTTTTGCAGATGAATTATGCTGACTTTAGTTAAAATTTTCTTATTTTTTCTCCGGGGAAAATGACTTTTGCTCATGTAAGGAGTAGTTCCTAGGTATACATCTAAAGTACTATATTAAGGGGTTTTTTAACTTACTATAAAAATTTTATAGATTAAAATGCATTTTTCAACACTTCCTAATTTTCTCCTTTTACCCTTACATATTTAAAAAATGCTTAGATCATTCTTAAGGCAGTAGGACATTCATTGCAGAAAACAAAATTATGTTGGAATAATACCATTAAAGAATGCATATTAAATACATTTTGCTTTGGGGTTCTTTTTTGGTGCTTTTTAATGAATGGTTTACATCCAATATCATTGCTACATTTCCAGTGCTCCATTTATTAAAGTGCATCGCATTTTTAAAGAGCCTAGTGTGTTCTGGTTACATAAAACAATCAGAAAATTCAATCAAGGGAAATGCCTGTCTGAGTTTTTGATTAGTCTCATTAGACTTTTTTTGTGTTTCATTGCAACATTATCCAGCTATTAAAATACCAAAAAAAAAAAAAAAAAATCCCCAAAACAACAAATTAACAAGGTGGTACATCCCTTATATCGTTTCAATTCTTAACAGCCTATTTCAGCTTACATGGCCAAATTTCTGTGCATTTAATCTTAGATAAAAAGGAGTTACCATAATGAAGATATGCAAAGCACTCCCTTTCAGTGGGCATAGAATTTATCAATAATTATAGACAATGGGTATTTTGGTTACAGAAGGCTTGTAAAGAACTGGTTTAGCCATTTGAAATAAATAAACTACAGTGGATCTTGCTTTTGAAAGTTGGTTAATTGCTTTCATTCTCAGGCCAGTTGCTGTTTCGGAATGGGTTGGTTGTGTTCAGGTGTTATTGGTTTATAGAGCAAATGCCCCCCTGGACAGTAAGTTCAGTTTCTATTCTCAGTGGCTATGTTCCATTAATTTCATCACTGGTGCACAGTAGGCACTGGCCAATTTATTCTTAAACTAGTGAATTACTTCTTAAGGAAGTAATCATACTGCGCATTTTGTCTCTCAACCAGAATGAGTGGGAAACGCATGGGGGGAGAATGGAGCCTCCTGTCTTTCCCCCGAGCTTTGCTGGGCTGCACTAGAGCATCTCATCCAACACTTCCTTTGTTCTTTTCCTTTCCACCACAACGATTTTATCAAAACGCATCTCCATCCACTGGCACATCAGTCTCATCCTGCAGGTTGAGGCTGATGTGTAAATTAAAAGACTTTTTAACAACTTTTCAGAGTGTTTAATTTCTATTTATCACCTCTGATTGGAAAAAGAAAATGTATATTTTATTGAGATAGAAACATCTATTTTTGTCTTCCAGATAAAATGCTGAACCTGTTTCATTTAGGCAAACTATATCTTATTTTTAAACCACTAAGACTTTCAATGAAATGCATAATATGCATTTATAAATAGACATAAACAAACTGTTGTATTAGTACAAGCACACAATTTCCTTACATGGAAGATATTGAACACATCCCCACTGATTTCAATATGCTTGCAATTGCTAAACGTCCTTTTCCTCAGCTGAACAGCTATTTCTCTATTTGCCCAGCATAAGCCAGTGGTGCATATATATGTCCATAAAATGATTATTCTAATACTATTCAGAGAAAGGACAGTAGCTTAAGCTAAGCATATTTTCTCAACAGAGCCATCCCCTCAGCTTAAATTCCATCTTTCCATGGTAAAGTGGCAAATTATCTCACTCTTGAACAAAATGACTCTTGAAAGTCTCAGCAATCACACACAACATAAGTAATTTCATTTTAGAAACTGCAAGAAGATGAGCATTCTCATATTAAAATCCAATACAGCAAAATCAGATGCAGCTGTAAAATTAGAACACAAGCAAATAATCTGCTCAGTGTAGCAGATCTGACTGCAAGCATAATTACTCCTCTTGTAATTAATTTTAATTAGATGAGAAGAAAATAGGTAGATCAGTTTAGTAAACATATCTTAATAAACATAATCAAGAATGACACTGCACCAAAGTCTCCTGATAGCACTTTCTTTTCTGCTACTAGGTACTTACATTCATTTATTTTTCTTAAAGTAGATATATTTAATTGAGTTTCTGCAAGAATAAGAGGGTTTGTAAAATATGATTTGTGTTACAGACCTAACTTTTTTCAAATACAATTACAATATGAATTTGCCCATGCCTTAAACAGGTGGATCAGAAATTAAATTACAGGCTGGTTACATCTTGAAATTAGACAATATTATTTCAATTACATTTTGGAGTTTGACCTGGACAGTCTTACAGAATAGTTGAGGAGGAAAGGGATCTTGGGAGACCATCAGGTCCCATACCCTCTCAGAGCAGGTTGCTCAGGGCTGTGTCAAACCAGGTTTTGCGTATCTCCAAGGATTAACGCCCCACAAGACCTCTGGGCAACTTGTTTCAGTGGATGATAACCAGGCACCCTTCTTCCACTAAATTAGCCCATGCTCCCTTTCTTTTTCCCTTTAAATTAGCCCATGTCTTGTTCATGGAGCAGATGATTACTTGTGCTCTAACAGTGGATCGCTCTGGGAAAATGCGATCCATAGTGAAATGATGGACTGGAGTAGCTCATGAATATGATGGAAGACCATTTTCAGACTGGGCTGGCACAAATCAAAGGCAGGCTTGATAAAATGAAAGGAAAATATCTGTCTGGACTGTACTCATTTACTTACAAATGAATGCTAAGCCAATTTGGAAGTTCCATTTTTGAGCCCTAGGGAGCTCTGCTTTTCTTACTCAGGTGGGGATAAGTGTATCTGAGAGAATTTATCGATCCTGTTATCTGCTAATACTTTGAGGCAACGTGAAGCTGGATTTATCTGATCACCGAAAATTTGTATTTTTCATTTTTCCAATTACTCATGACAGTGAGTAGGAGTTTGGCTCCAAAGAAAAAGGTGTAAATAAAACTGCAATGGTTCATTGTATTTTCTGTATCTGCTGAGGCTGAAAGCAAAGGTCACTTAAAATGATTTGTGAAAATTGTTGTAAAATTAAAAATTGGCCTCTTGGCCTCATCTTATCTCACACAAACAACCCAATACAATAGAGTGATAAATTCCAGTCCCTTAGAGTCCAGCATTGGGATGTTAACTGGTGTTATAAATTCCTTAAATTGTTGGCTCTAGACAGTTTCGATTTCCCCCTTCTTTTGCCTCATGAAAGTCACCACAGCTTGGAGGACACATGAAATATCTCCTACTCTTGACTCTGCATCTATAACCGCAAAAGGTGAGTCCTTTCCGCAGCCTTGGCCATCTCCTTGCTTTACCTCAGATATTAGATGGAGCATCTGGGGTGTCCTTTTTGGAAAGACTGTGGTCGTAGAGCTGTGGCTGACTTTTGAGCCTCAACAATACCTAGATCACCTTTTTCACCATACCTTTGGACAGCAAATGACAGTATTTAACCGATCTTAAACCTACCATGGAAAAAAAGATTGAAAAGGGTTGCACAGAGGGATCATGACCCATGACCATAAGCTCATTTTCCAGAGTGCCTTTTGTGTCATATTCACCATATAGACCAGTTTTGACTGGAAAAGGTGTTTTCCTCTGCTCAGGAGTCCATCGGGGTTTTTTTTTTAACTACAGTTTTGTTGACAACCACAGCAGTACATGTGTCAACCACACTCTGTGACAGCTAATTGAGATTTTTTATTACCATGATTTTGGATTGTATGCTTCAGTGCTTTTTTACTTGAAATTTATGAAGTTAATTAAATAACTCTGAACACGATCAAAAATTCTAACTTGGCAACATATTAATTGATATTAGATTGTACATCCCACATAATATTTGTAAATTGCCTATTTATTTGTCAGCTGCAGGGAAGTTAGTGTAACTTGTTTGTCAGATGATAGTTTAATAATCTTTGAGCATGACAAAAATTGCTGTTTAAATCAGTTGTGTTTTGGTCTGTTTTTTTAATACTGCACAATTTATCTTTCTCAACAAAAACTTTCCTGTGTAGGTTTGAAACACAAATAAATTTTAAAAAAATACAAAGATGGCTTCAGAACGACCTAATTTAACCTAGGATATGAGATTTAGAGTTAATTACACACACAAAAAAAAAAGGTATATGGTTGGAAAAGGCTATTTTTATGAGATATCTGGCTTTCTGCCTTCTGAAGTTTTTTTATGCTCATCACTTAGGTGTGTGATTCAGCTCTGGGACAAAAAACATTCCCTGATTTACAAGCATAAAAGCTTTGGCAGAGTACACACCTCTGCTCATATTCAAGGCAGCTGTTAAGGAAAAGGAAAAGGAAAAGCAAAAGGAAAAGAAAAAGGAAAAGGAAAAAAGAGAGAGAAAGACAAACAGAAAAAGACAGGAAGTGAGAGAGAGAACGAGAAAAAGAACAAGAACAAGAAAAAGAAAAAGAAAAAGAAATGGCTGCAGCAGTCTCTTAATTTTTTAATTCATTCCCACAAAGATCCTTCACCAGCAAAATTAACCTGAAAGAGAAATAATGTATTTCTCTTGCCGTCTTTAAAAGACCACAGGATTCAGCTATCATTCAAAACCATAGAGCATCCTGTTGGAAGAACAAGCAATCAATCATTTGTTTGATATCAAAAGGAAGTCCTAAGTAATCAATATTTGAAGCCCTGTGAATCTTATAAAATTAAAAAAAAAACCCTGCATGTTTTTCTACTGCAAATCAGAACACGAAGGCACAGCTGACAACAGACAAGTGGCTGGAGATGAGAAGTCTTATTTCAGCTAATATCACTATCCAACCAAAGCAGAACTATGTAGAACAGCCAAATAAATGAGCTGTACTAAGATTGCCACTAGTAGGTATTGAGAAAGAAAGAATGTACTAAAATGACCTCCTTTTAGCACTGTTCCTAGTAAATATTACATACAATACTGAGATTTTTATGCACACTGTATAGAAAAGGCTTCTTTAAGATTTCACACGTGAGAATACAGCGTTGTGTCTCCATTTTATATTTCGTTCCCAAAACAATGCTGTGAGATTACAAAGAAATACTATGGGTCAGTTTTTACCTACAGGAATAATTTTGTGTTTTATACTTTCTAGTTGATGGCCAAGGCAGATACTGAGAAAAGCCCCTTGGGCAGTCTGTTACCTCCAGATGACAGGGAAAATACACACAGAATGTTCATACTCAGCATTTTTTGGCAAAGGCATTTAATTCTTCAAATACAATTTCTTCATATTGTAGTTTCTTTTCCTTCTTTCTAGTTTTATTTGGGGAATAAAAATATGCTTTCAAGATTAATATCACAGCGTTAAAGTCTTATTTCCAAAAGAAGCTGGAGTTTATTGCTGAAATTGGCCAATCCTTTATTTGGGTCATTTTGAAAATTCAGCTTAATGCAGTCAGGTTCACATAAAGTTCCTTCAGTGTATTTACTGATCAAAATCTAAAGTTCTTATCAGATCAATAGACATTTAAACAACAGATGACTTGTTTTCCATTTGTTTACTCTGACCCTTTCCACTGCAAATTTTCCTATAAGTTATTTATTGCCAGGTTGGTGCTGGCCAGGCTAGAACTGGACATATTCTGTATGTCTTAATTCTCAAATTTCCTTAACTCAAAATCCTTAAATTCATAACCTTGGTGCTCTCTTCTGTAAGTTCTCTGAATTTAAGGTGCAAGCTTTAATTTATATTGTGTGTCAGTGATTTGAGAATTTCTATGCCGGATATTCATTCCCACGGAAAGAACCTTTCAGTGGTGGTAATTGTCTTAGAATGGGATATTTCAGGTCCTCTCTTCCCTGAAAGATTCACAGAAAAGTCTCTACAGGGGGAGAAGCAAAATCCATTCGGTGTGATTATTCTCTTGTTGTTTCTTTTCCTTCGGCAGATGGAATGTGCATGGCTGAGAAAGGCCAGCACATGTGCCTAACCAGCCATTCCATGCAGTCCTGTCGCTCTGCTGCTCCCTTTGATGCTTCTCATCCTGGCTGGTCTTCCTCCAGCAAAACAAAGCCACCAAAATCATTGCATCCTGGCCTTGTGGTTTGACACATACCTTCAAAGATGGAAGAGTCACGTGCAAGCTATTCAATATTCTTTTGAACTACATTGTACACACAAAGAAAAAAATATTCAACAGCTTGTAAGAACTTCCTTCCTTACTTATGTTGCTTTTCTGGGAAGTTCAGGGGAATGTCATCCTGCTGTAGACTTTTTACAGACTGGAGAGGGGGAAAATCTGATAAAAGCTACCGAGTCAACAACTCTCGGAGAAGAAATCTCATGTTTCATAAAGATCCAAGAGAGTGGGGAAAATCGCTCAGGCGCTGTGCAGCAGCACAGGAAGAACAAAGAGCAGCAGGCCAGAAAGTCCTGGGAGAGACCTGTGTGTACAACTCTACTAACCCAGATTTGAAATATCTGTGCAATGGATTAGCCTGATTCTATTTAAATGTTCTTGCCAATAATGCAGTAGTTCCTCTGGTTTCCAGGACAGAAACCTGACCTCCTTGATGTCCTGGCTCATTGCAGGGGTATTGGACTAGGTGGTCTTTAAAGGTAATTTCCAACACAAATTATTTTATGATTATTTTTGGGAATTTATTCTATCATTTGAAATGGGTTTTTCCACATTTCCCATCAATATTTCACAAAAGACAGTACCTTTCAATCCTGAAAGGTACCATGAACTTCAATTTAGCTTGCCTCCAGCACAGCACAGGTTATTTCTGTGACCTGGAGTATCTCTGACAGATGAATGCCCTAAGTGATCCTTTCATTTTTCTCTGTAGGAGAATTTTGAACTATTAATAATTATCACATCTCGATGCATCTCATGGAGGCTGAATTTAAAGCTAAAAGTTCTCCTGATGGACAAAGTTCACACCTTTCAATACATCATGTTGTTTGACATGCAAAGAATGTCTTTATTTCAGCCATGACTTATCACTGCTATTTCAATANCTGTTTTTACATTTTTT
>VZTE01000433.1:594917-670874 GCA_013397775.1 Eulacestoma nigropectus | reverse complement strand
GGGGAATCATTAAAGACAATTAAACACAAAGGTACTGCCTCTGGCTGGAGATATCCCTGAGCTGCACATTGCTGGCAGCTGCAGAAGGATATCCAGGGAGTACTTTTCCATCTTTGTGCTGTTTTTATGCCAGGCATCCACTGCTGGCCACCACGACAGCATGGTAGGCTACCTTAGATCTTTGATCTGATCCAGGGCAGACACGCTTCTTGTGCAGTCCCTAAACTGTGCTGGAAATGCCTAGGATATTAACTTTTTCATTATATTGTACCCACCATTCTCTGTGCTAACAGCAAAACCTAAAAAGAGTTATAAACTTTAAAAAGTTTAGAGAACCAGGCAGCTTTTTATACTGCAAACCTGTTTGCATTTATTTTGAGCCAGGATCAGATTGGACTGTACTTTTCCTGACCTCACTTACAAAACCCATAAAATCTGATTGACCCAAAAGAACCCCTCCCCACAAAAAACCCCAAAGTTTTGGGAAATCATTGTGCTCATGGAGCAGCTCTCAACAGCAGTCCTTGCTGGCCAGCTTACACACAGATTGTTTATGAACTATTCTGGCAACTGGAGTCTAACTGAAATTTTCCTTCCCCAAGGACAGAGGCCAGCCAGCTTTGTGCCTCCTTTGTGCAGTTAAGAATTCCAGAACAAATATGCATGTACACTTCAGTTTTCTTCCAGCTTCATCTCCGGTAAGTTTTAGTGCATTTTGCCATTTTCTTACGGTGACTGGGTAGGATGCATTAATCTGGCCTTATGCAGATGAGTGTCTGTTATAACAGATCTTTCATGGGTGCATCCTCAGGTTGTGGATAAACAGACTGATACAGAAATGGTCTCCCATCATGCATTAAATAGCATATTAAAAGCAGATTAGGAAGATAACTGTATTATTTTAGATACAGTTAATCCTGGTTTACAGCAGAAAATGGGTAGATATCCTCCTCAAGTCCCCTTAGCACTAATTTCTACAACTTCACTAAATATACTAGGAAAAGAAATTAGGATATTTTAATGAAACTAAGAATTTTCATTTTGCCTGGAGGATGGGTGTTGACAGTTCTTATTAAAAAAAAAAAAAAAAAAAAAAAAAAAAAAAAAAAAAAAAAAAAAAAAAAAACACTTAGTTTTATCTCAAAGAGTGCTTTGATGGGGAAATAAGACCAATAGAAACTCTTCTACTGACACTAGGGAAAAAAGAGTGTTTAAAAATGTCACTCTAATATTTTCCTCAATAACCGCATCTCATACATTTCAAAATTAGGAGACAAAAAAGAAGAGATGGTTTTCAATCTCTGGATTGAACATTTCTTCAGGAATAACGTTTAATTTCTCCATCCCTGACTTGTATATAAGGATGAGACATCAGTCATTTGGATGTATTGTTTACTTGTAGCACAAGGCAAAGTCAAAAATCTCTCACACGTGCAGGCCCTAATGAAAGAGGGTCCTGAGAAAACTCAGAGCCTCTAGGAGCTACTGCATGCAAGAGCAGCTCAAATAAACACAAATAAACTCCTGTCTCCTCACTTTCAGAATATTTATACCTCCACCTACATATAAAGCATGTTCTTCTACTACAGTGAGCAAAATGTAATGCATGGGAAAGCATCCACACCTGAGACAGCTGAATAAATGTGTTACCCAAAGCAGTGATTGCAGCTTCCTGAAATTAGCTCCACTTCATTCCTTTCATTCCAAACCTTGCAGACCAGTCACATTGCCTTGTTGCTCTTTATAGCATAGTGTCTGATAAGACCATTGGAATATGTCTTCCTAGATTTTTCCTGGCTGGCTTCCCAGCACCCAGATGACTTAAGAACTGGCAGATGCAGGGCATAACCCTTGTTCCAAAAACTTGTTATGTGCATCTCTGAGACTGAAAAAGGAGAAAGAAAAAAAAAAAAATAACCAGCACACTTTTAAAGTATTACACTTGATTGTTGAAGTGAGAGTCTAAAAATGATAGGATAAAACAGAGCACAGAGATTTGGAAAGAAAAGAAATGAGGAAAAGAGAATAAACCTCAGGCAGCAAAGAGTCC
This sequence comes from Eulacestoma nigropectus, assembly GCA_013397775.1. NCBI lineage: Eukaryota > Metazoa > Chordata > Aves > Passeriformes > Eulacestoma > Eulacestoma nigropectus. The sequence goes on along the minus strand of VZTE01000433.1, from coordinate 668,824 downwards.
AAACATGGACGGGGCCATGCTGTTACTTTATTGATGCTTAAATGCAGCATTACCAACTTTGCCCATATTTCCCTGCTGCTCAGTTTTGTCTGCCTTGCCAGCAGATTTTACCTGAGGGCTACAATAATGGCCAACAGCAGCTGCCACCCTGAGTGGGTGGGATAGACACCAACACCTCCAGCTGCAGGAAGAAACAAATTGAGGCCTGACTGATGAAATGAACAGGGCTTTGTTAACAAGGTCAGGATGCAGATGAGGCCTGTCCTACTACACAACCAAAAAAAAGCCTGAGGAGCCACTCTTAGCTGCAGTCTTTGGCTCTCTCGAGACATAAAGCAAAGCTCATGGCCATACAGCAGTTTTGGTGTGACATTTCTCAAGTTGTTTAGTCAGCTCTAGGCTATGGCCTGGATTTTCAAAACCAGCAGTTCCACACCCACCTCATCGAAGTGAGTGAAGGTTTGTGATGTCTCAATGACAATAATTCTCATTGTGTGTGTGTGATTGTGGTTTTCCTTTCATTAGGCAATTTGCTGCTCCCTTTGAACTCTGTCTAGGTCAGGGAGAGAGTCTCAATTACAGCCCTTACTTCTTTTATTGCAATATCTCTTACAGGCAGAGAACTGCTATCACACTCCTTTTACCAATGGACAAATAACACTTTTCCTCTAGGTGTCTCAGAAAAAAATGTGTACTTTAAATTATCCTACAGGACCAAATAGATGATCTTCTGCCTCTCTGCTGCCAAAAATGATGCTAGGGTGAAAAGAAAAATACGCTACTGGAAGAAAATACAAACAAAATTGCAATAAAATACGGATCTCGCTTTAAAGCACGCAGTTAGCTCTCTCCTGTGTATTCCCCAAGTGTGCTTTGCCGGTTCTGCTTGCCGGGAGCTGACAAGGAGCAGGCTTGGCCGTGCCGTTCCAGCGAGGGGACACGCGGTGGCAGTGTGGCCTCTCGCTCCTCCGAGGGCTTTTCCCGGCGAGGAGGAGTTGGCTCCCTTTCCCTCGGCGGGATCACGCAAATCCAACCAGGGGAAATAGGACAGGTGTAGAAAAAAAAAATCCTGATCTTCCTGACTAGCTTGCTTGCACTTACACTTAACATCTTCAGCCATGGGATCCAAAATAAAAAGGGGGCAAAAACCAAACCCTGAGCGAACGGCACTTCCCTTTCTGTGTGGTCCTAGAGATTCACACACGTTATTTCTGGGTGTATTTAAGATGCTCTTTCCCATTTAACCTGAACACCTCAATGTCCATACCTACACCCGTTTTTCCTGCAGCTGAAAATCATCTGTTTCCAGATGAAACAGATCTGTTTCCCATCTGGTTCTGTAAGTCCTAACACAGAGAGAGCGGGACGGGGAAGGGAAAAAAGAGTGAAAGAACCAACCTCCACAACTTTCATATAAATATCATTTGTGGGAAACTTCTGATGGAGAAAGTTTGTGTGGTTTAGGCCAAGCACATCTGGTAAGAATAAGAAACAAGGCTTATTAAAAAAAAAATCTGGTTTCCTGATCTGCTTGACTCCATCAGACACTGGGCTGAAAGCAAATGTTTTTATATGGTGTTTCACATCCTTTAATCAGCATATGCACAATAATTACTTCTCGTTTTCAAAAATCTAATGAGCAAACATCCATCATAAGTTGCAACCTTTTAGGGACAAGCCCAGCTATGTTGCTTTCCATCTGCAAATGACACTGCTGAAGTATTTCACTCTCAAAAGACTTGGGGCTTTTTTTTTTTTNAAATTGTTGGTTTTTTTTTTTTTTTTTTTTTTTTTTTTTTTTTTTTTTTTTTTTGTTCAGTTGAGATGGGATATTAATCCAAAATAAATCAACTTCAAGGAATTGCTGTTGATGAGGCAATCAGTTACATGATATTTGTTTATTCTCTTCAGCTCAGAAAAAACCTTAATTCATTTCTATTTCAGATCTTGGCTAAGCACTTTCTGAATTGCTGTGCAGGCAAAATTCTTTCTTTCTCCTCTCTCCCCCCAGCCCCAACTTTTCAGTCAGCATTCCTAGTTACAAGGAGAGAAAACCATCTCAGAAATCTAAGATTTTAAAGCCCAGAGCAAACTGCTATGTCTTTTGCCACAGATCTCACAAGAACAAATAAATGCACATATTTGCTAAATAAAGTCAATAACAATTCAACACTTCCTCCAACAGAGGCAATGCCAATGTACCAAGAACTGGTAAACCTCTGTGTGGTGTCAGTGGCATCTGAGGACACCCTCTACAAGAGTATTTTATAAATATTAAATCCATTTCAGGTGTGTTTTTTGCGTTAAACCAAATTGGTTTTGACTATAAAAGCTATCCAGAATTCGTGTTTGTGCTGGAGTTCTGGAATGGAGAAGAGGGCAGGGAAAAGGAGGAGGGGAGGAAATGTTTCACATTTTTTAGACTATTTCTAATCTCCTCACTCATGCTGCCTGAGAATGAAGTATCTATTGTTTACTGGAAATGCTTTTGTGACTGTCTGTATGTCAGCAAAAGGGTCTAACAGCTTCTGACATAGTTTACATTCCTTTCTAGCTGTGATGTGTCTTCCCCATTGTTTTTCCTGCCCTATCCTGTTCACTCTCTCATTTTTTTCACCCTTGCGCTTTTCTGTTACAATTATTTCCTGCCCATCCTAATTCTGTCAATATTCATCAGGAGTGTATGATTGACTGATGACATGAACACAGCTTTATTAACAGGTCAGGGTGCAAGTCATTCCTGTCCTACTGCACAACAAAAGAAGCTGTTTGCCTGAGGAACCACTGTTATCTGCAGTTCTGCCACATACCTCAAATTTCCTCCTCTCCACAAATTCCTGCTCCTCTTTCCCAGCTGGTTCCCCCCATCTCCAATCTTTCTTCTCCGATATATAACTTTTCCCCATTTATAAGGAAAGAAGGAGTGTGTCTCTCATTTTCCCTCAGCCAGTGAAACTATTCTCATGTATCACTAACATGACCTCTCCTGTGGCTGCCACATTAGAACAAAGGGGAGGGACATTATTAAGTCCAAGCGATGAGAAGGGACTGAGCTCCCTCCGCCTTTTAGAGAAAAAAAAAACAGAAGGGAGACAAAGAGTAAAAAAATCAGGGGTAAAAGGATTCTGGACTCGTGTGGAGCCAGTTCCTCCTCCCCATCCTGAGTTTTGTGAGAAGGTGCCCCGTTTCTTATGTTACAGTGTACCCTAAGTCAAGAATCACCCCAGCTTCTCCCCAGCCATCTGTACCTTCACTGCTGTCTGAACTTTGGTAAAAAACATGCTTCAATAGCTCATTTTGACTCCCAGAATGTCTCTGAAACAGCAACAGGTGAAGTTAAAAGCTACATTAGTTCTCATTTGCTTTTAAGAATCAGAGGGTTTTCTGTCAAAATACCTATGTGTAGTTTGGTGGAATTTGGTAGGATTTTTAAATTGTGCAACCCTGGATGGCCTTATTTATTTTTCTAAAGCCTGCATTTTCCTTTCCCCAAAACACTGTATGCTCCCTTGTTCCTCCTCCTTTCAACCCACCGTGAGAAGAGTGTTTGCTTGAACAGTAACCCCATGCTGTGTCCTGAGACAGTGTGAGAACTTCAGCCTTCCCCCAGCTGTACTTCCGTGGGCAAGAACCCGCTCACGACGGCAGGGGCAGAGCCAGTCGGGGTTCTTCCAACCTTTAATTGAGCAACTCCCTCATCACCTCTTCACAGCGAAGCGGAGAGAAGGCGGCTGCAACTCATCTCTCTGCGATCCCTTAGGGCAGCCTGGAAAAAACCCAGACAGCAGGAAAACCTCCCAATCCAGCAGCCCTATAGCCACTCCCGCAACACAGCCCCGCCTGAAAGTTTGATCTTCACAGCACGGACCACCGCACTTAGAGCATCTTCAATTTCCAGGTTGAAACTCGCGTACGAAATGTGTATACGTGTAAAAATATAGAATTAACTTAAATATATCGTGAAGCAAAGCATCTGTGAGGGGCGGCACAGGAGGAAAGTGCGTATCTATATGTTTAAAACGCGTGTTTGTTCACGAGGGGGTCCGTGTGCCACGGGAACGCGGTGTCCCGTTGGGTACGACACAAACACACGCACACTCACACGAACACAAACGCACAATCCCGGCGCCGAGCGCTCAGCCCCGGCCGATCCGGGACTTCTCCGGAGGGAGGATGGGGACCGGCGGCGGTCCCCCGCTGGCGAGGGCTGGGCTGGGCTGGGCACAGCTGCCCCGCCGGACCCTTCACCCCAGCGGGCAGGGCAGGGGAGGGCAGTAGCGGCGCTGGGCCGGTCCCCGCGGAGCGGTGCCGCGGGCGGAGCGGGGCGGAGCGGGGCGGGCAGGGGGCCGTGCCTGGCACCTGTGCGGCGGGCGGGGCGCGGCCCCGGCGCTGGGGAAGCGGCGAAGGCGCAACAAGTCCGCGGAGCTGAGCCCAGCCCGGTCGTGCCCATGGCCGGCCGCGGGCCCGAGCAGGGCTACATCCGCACCGTGCTGGGCCAGCAGATCCTGGGCGAGCTGGACAGCTCCAGCCTGGCGCTGCCCTCCGATGACCGGCTCAAGCTCTCGGGAGACCGCGCCGGGGAGGAGAAGGCGCTGCGGATCCACCGGCAGGTCCAGCAGACGCTGGCCAGGAAGAGCCGGGGCTCGCTGTACAATGGTGAGTGCCCGCCCCGGCCCCGCGATGCTCTCCGGCGGTGGCGCGGCGGGAGCTCGGGAAGGGACCCGGGACACGGCTCCGGGATGGGACCCAGCTGGCCCCGGGTCCGCGGATTCCCGGCCCTGGGGTGTGCGGACCGCTCGGGCAGAAAATCGTGGCTCTGTCGCCTCTTTTACTCTTAGCGAGTCAGAAGTTTCTCCCTCCCTCCCAAGCTCCCCCGTAACTCGGTGCGTGGCGGGGCCGCTCCCGGCTCTCCGCTGCCCGAGAGGGGAACCGATCCGAAATTCCCCATATCCAACATGTGCCGCTCCATGTGCTTATTTTGATGTCTCTAGCTTTACCCACTGGTCCTGTTTGCGAAGTAAAATGGGAAGAATCGTAGTAAATGTTTTGCCTTGTTTAACCGTGAAATTAAAAAAAAAACAAACAAACAAAACCCCCAAAAAGTAAGTTTGGAAAAGTAACTCCAGGAAAGGCATGAATGGGAAGCACAGGACGATAATGCTATCAGACATTATTTACCCAGTTCTTTCACATGCGTGATACAGATTGACGTCAATCATTGCTCGCTTCCAAGATCTTGTAGCCAGAAGGCCAGACCCGTCAGGAAATCTGCAGTCACACCTTGTGCCCCAAGCAGAGCCCAGCCACAGCATCAGGCACCCACAGGGTGAGGGTTAAAGGCGAGATGCTCGAGGGGTTTAGTCTTAACTATTCATGAAAACTTTCTACACGATGAAACTTTAATTTTGTTTTTAAATGGGAAGGTATGACTGACTTACGGGCTACATGCCCTGTTGCTCCGTTGTCCTTAAAGAAGCTGTCACCTTTCATTTGCTAAAAGCTGTGAGACAAAAGTCTTTATAACCATACTTCACTTATCTATCTTGTCAGGCAGACGAATATTTTCTTGTTCTTTGTCTGGCCTCTATTTAAAAAAAAAGCTCATGGCAAAAAATGCATACAGTGCAGACATGGACATATTCTGCTTGTAGAAGTCAGGTGTACAAATGCCATAAACGGGTGTGCAATGTGCAGATAAACATGCCAGTCCTTAGCTTAGCTGCTGTCATGTAAATACGGTTTCTAAACACTTTTAGAGTAACTCAATTTCTTTTTCTCTCGGCAGAGAGCCTGCAAAAAGCTTTTTAAGCAATAGTTTATAAATGATGCGGTATCATGAACCTGAGCTCATGTCTCTAAACCATGCATAAAACACTATGAAAACAGAGTTCCGTGCTCTCAAGTCCTCTTGGCTTCTCTGGAATACATTAACAGACCTGATGTATTTGGGGATAGTTATCTTGGTTTGCTTTGTTTTTCTAAAGGTCAAGTATTTGATGCGCTTGCATTTCTAAGACAGCAAAATTTTTTAAATTTCAGGATAAGGAGTGGGAAATGACATGTCTGTAACATGTCTTGTCCATGCATAAAATGAACTTTTCATTTTCCAGACATATTCTTATGACCAAGTTGCTGTACAATTTTTAGTCCCGCTGCAAAACTCAGAAAAAAATAATTGAAACTGGAATGCATTCCATGAATTTATACATATATATAGTACGTGTATATCTGTCTATATCTTAAATATGTATATAATGTGAATCATAGACAATCTTGCATTTAACATGTTGACTTTCCTGAAAAATATTTGTATGCTTGCATATGTGTCCCAATGTGCCTTCTATATAGGCTTGCTCAAAAATGGACTATTCTTAGAGAAACATTTGAATTCTTATTTGTAGAGAACTTTTAAAAAACATGCCCTCTTCTACAGGCAAAAGCATCACTTTCTGTGAATTAAAGCCCTTTTCTGGCTACATTCATCAAGGGTCCCGTATTGTTTGCAGTTGCAGGGGAGGCTGACAAAGATTTAGAGCGAGCAGGAGCAGTCCCCTGTGATATAACTGTCCTGTCTGTAGGAGTATTTCAGGCTCTGCTCAGCAAGGTGCTCAGTGCATACCTCATCACAGTGTTCACATGCACGCCTAAAATTAGCCAAGCACACAACCACTGGGTATGAAAAATCCAGGGTAGGAAAGGTCTTGCTCAGTGTCATCAGTGCACACCCATTTTCTACTGACTGTACTGGAAACTTTGAAGCCACAAGAAGTAGTTTGTCAAGCAGCATAATTTCTCCTTAGAATTTCAACTTAAAGGTGTCTGCTTAGCCTTCAGCACTACTTTTAAATGGAAAAACCTATTTTTGCCTCCTACCCCCATACTGTTTGCTGTTTCATGCCTTTTTCTCCCTTTTGGAAGGTGTGTTTCTTTTTCATAATAGAAATTCAGTAATCTTCAGATTTGAGGAATCCACCTGCTGCCAAAGGATTGACGTTACATATGTCCTCAGCTCTTTTCAAGACGTTGTCAAGCACTGTTAATAGCTTTTCAAGCAGTTCAGCAACAGCTGCAACTTGTCCAGTTTATCCATTGCTGAGCCTTTATAAATTAAAGTTAAAAGTTTTGAACAATTAAAGCAGTCATATCAAATTTCTGGATGCTATTTAAGGATGGAAGTGCAGTGGTAGGTAGTTCACCTTATCAGAGAAAAAATGGCCTTCAGAATCATATACTTTAATGACTGGTGTTTTGTTGCACATGGTGTTTTTATTTTATGTACATTTTAGGAATCTTTTAAACTTTATTCTGTTTATGAGTCCACTTGCCTCTGATCATGTTACTTTTGGATTTTGATTGGCTTTTTAAGGCATCCTTATCAGGTCCTCACTGTAAAAAAGGAGGGCAGAATTGAGTAATGTATCGTACAAAACCAAATGGCCTGATTTCCAAATAAACAGCATCAGATACAAGACAGTTGAAATCAGAGCCCTATTTATTCCTCACATTTATTAATTTCTAAAATTCTTAGTATTGTCTTGTTACAGTTCCTTTTAGGGCCTCAGGGCACTTTTCTGTCCTTAGCTTTCTAGTTTGCAGAATGCTGACATGTTAACTGTTTCGTAGTAATTTTCTGTTCATGTCTTTCTGGGATAAGGAAGTAGAAAAAATATCCGTGTTGACTTTCAATTTTTGTTGGTTTTGTTACATTCCTCACCTCTGCTTCCTAAGCCAGAAGAAATCTTTTTCTTAAATTTGAACCCTTGTGTAAATGTCCTGACCAGCACAAAATGTTAGAAAAACTCCTCTGGGACCCGGCATGTGCTGGCAGAGTGACGAAGAAGCACAGTGAAAAGGAAGGCTCTTTGATCTCGAGATGAAGTGATTCAGTGATGATTTTGATATGCCATTATTAAATGTCATCATCTCAGTCCATCCTGAGCGCTGCAGTAGAAAAAAGGATGAAAGGATGCCAGTCCAGGAACACTGAGGAGTCCCCGTGGGAGATGTGACCACCCAGGTGCCCTGAGCAGGAGGGGACAATGAGCACTCAGCACAGGGGCACTCGGGGCGTGTGAGAGTCCCTCAGTCCTTAATAGACTCATGTACAGGTACAGCTGCATTGCTGACTGCAGCGAGGGGTTTAAAGCCAAAATTTGGCTTTCATGGTACACATTCAAATACAAAGGCGCTGAAAACGACTCACAACAGAGAGTTACCACTGTGCACGATTCAAGGGGAATTTGATACACCCAGCTCCGTAGTGGAGGATAGTTGTCTTTTTCATCTGTTGTATATCTTAGGGATGCCTCTTGTCATTGCTGTTTTTGAAAGCAAAGCAAACGTTAGGTTGGTCTGTCTGCAGCCAGAGGCAGTGATTGCTGGGGAGAACTTTCCAAGGCCTTGGGAGGTGCTGGGCTTGTCACATCCAGGGGAACAAAGGGGCCTTGAGAAGAGCCTCTGTGAAGACAGATGGGATTTCTGCTCAGTCATCTGTACAGCCTGCTGCCTCCTGATACTGTAATTATTTTTTTCCGGTCTCAGAATTTTCTTGTAACTGTTGCAGTATCAGGTGACTTTTGCACAGCTTTTTTTTTAGGCATGGAGAAGAGCGGAGGGGTTTGGTTTACCTCCTCCCCTGACCACATCCAAGGCGTTCCTGAGCTGCTTTAGTTCATATTGACAGGGGAGAAGGGAGACTCTGATAAACAGCTCCACTCAATTGCCCACACATGGATGTCTGATGCTGTCTGAGATGCCTGAGTTTTCCAAAATACCCTTATGGGTTGACAGACATGATGCAGGGCCTGCAGGAAACCCATTTTTTTATTGACTGGCTGCTGGAAACCAAGTGTAGTGTCCTATGGCCTCACAAACAGTGTTTGTTCCCTGTGGATGAGTGGCTGAATCATGTGTGTATTTCCTGAGGAGAGAGTTTTTGTGAGACTTAAAACACTGGGAGTCACGGTTACAAAATATTAGTCCTAACAGTAAATGAGACCATAATATAAAATAATATACATATCATTATAAATATACATATTTAAATATATATAGTATATATAATTATTATTAAAAATAATAATTAGTGGCTTTTTAAAAACAAACAACAAAACAGTGCACTGAGTATGTAAAGGTTTTTGTAGTGCAGTGAAAATAAGCTGAAGGAAGCCTCGCTGGCAGAGGCAAGTTCTGATCAGGTCACCTATTCTGCATCTCATAACTGATGGAAAGGCACAGCATTTCAGTTACCACTTTATCCTTTAACACACTGACTTTTGGCACAAGTAACCAGCACACAGTAAAAAGACATGCCTTTTCTGTCTGCCTAATAAACCTAGAGTTAAAAGGACAGCAAAATAATTTACTGATAAGAGCGAGCACGAGATAACTGCAAAGTGAAATTCCATAGGTTGACATATAATGTGTTTGTCTCTGAAAAATTTTTACTGACGGATAGTTTCACAGGGAGACTGAAGGTGAAAAAAGAGGACTGCTTGAAAGACAACTGCATAGTACAATTTTTGATTGACTGTATTTTGTTTTTGCAAGCAGGGAACTCTTAGATATGTAGTTTATCATCAACCAGTTAATGGATGGCCTTGTTATTTTTAACCTATCCTCTTTTTTGTATTTTTATTTTTAGTAAAGACAAGTTTAGAGTTACCTAAAACATACAAAATTACTTGCTCAAAAGATCCTTATGCCTTAAGTAGATAAATAACTGAGAGTACTTTCTCACTAAGTACAGTAAACAGGAAAAAAAATACTAACTGTAAAGAAACAGAAATTTATATGTATCTATGTTTCAAGATTTGTTATATGAAAGTACTTAATTATGCAGCAATGAAGAGAGTGAATCTTTAAAAAGCCAGCACATAGCTGAGATGGACTCTTACTGGGCACCTCAAACAGTACATTGGTATGGGAATTACATGGCACAAATGAGACATCCATATAAATTTGTAGATTTGGGATGTTGGTGCACATTGGTGGGAAATCTTTCCAGTATAAGAGAAGAGTTTACTCTTGCCTCTTTCCCATGTACTCAGGTAACCCTTGGGCTATGGTAACCTTGTAATGTCAGGAAGGAATTATTACAATCCAAATCATGAGTTTGACCAAGCTGAACCATTCCACTCTCATGACGCAAAGTTACTGTGAATGTGTCTTAACAAATCCCCTCATGTGTGTTTAAATCTGCCAAAATGAGAGAATTGGAAAGTATGATTATACAAGTATTGCAAAGTATGATTGAATTAGTCCTCAAATTATCGGTCTGCCATTATGTTATATTGTATTTTACTATATTATGGGATACACAAATTTGGTCTTCAGCAGTCTGGGCAAGTTAGTGATTGGTTCTTGAGATTTCTTCGCTGTAGTATCTCAGGTAATACCTGCTGGTTTGAAAATTGATGGCCAGTTAACTTCTTTATTGACCACTGTTCCCTGTTCAGCCTAAACTTCTGCAGCACACACAGGCCACATTTATGATTATATTGAGGTCTTACTTTCAACTTCTATTCCACCTCTTTAAACTTGTGTCGATTATATTCCAGTATGCAGATTCTCATAATAACACGGGAATCTCATAAATAATTATTTCATTAGCATCTCTTGCTTTTCAAATTTTTGTTAATAGAAGCACTCATTCTTTGAAAATGCCTTCTATTAGTGAAAGGAACAGCCTGAAGGGTTTGTTGGCTTGGTTGGGGTTTTAATGGAAGAAATAATCACAATGCACTGCTCTATTTTCAGAGCTGGGTCATGGGAAAAAAAGGATCAGGAGCAGATACACTGTGGATCTTTGACATTATTTGTAGGATTAGTGAACCTTACAGGCGCAATATTGAAGTGTCACTGGACAACCCACCTTTACAGCACCATAAGCCATAGAGTTTTTCCACAGACTCTTTGTGCTGTTTGGGTGGAGCACTGAGGAGATTAGTGAAGCATTATTTGCTCCGATACATTGTCATTAAATTACCACCTAAGGGAGAAGAAACAGCAGCAGTTGAAATAAAGAGTCTGCACAGCTGTGAAAGAAAGTGTCTGCACTCAGTGTGCGCTGTTTGTTTGCAACTGTACATGGTGAAATCTGCATCTTTAGGGTGCATATCAGTAACAGAGATTGAGACATCATCCCATGCTTCTCAGCTCCAATCTACAGCTGCAATATTTTCATCTCTTGTGTACTTTGCATGTTATAGTCAGCCATTGTAAACCATGGACATATATAGATATATATTTGAATGTATATTCAAAGTGGTTACAGTGCAAAATAAGTGTTCTTAGTTCAATGATACTGTTTCTCAGCACTTAATCTGCTGTTGTTATCTGGGATATTTAAAATATCAGTTTGCTTTGCTAAAACATTTTTCATAGCTGCATGAGTGACTAGATTCCTAAAAGCTAAAAATAACTCTTAAGTAAAATAGACAGGGAACTGAAAAAAATGGCTTGTATCCTCAGGAAAATGCAAATATCCCTCCGTCATTTCCCTGTTCAATTTTCAGCTTGTAAATATTAATGGCAGTGCTGACTGCTACCTTTCCCTAGTACTGTGTATCATCCTCTATAACAATACCACGGTTTTTAAGGTCTTACTAATATTGGACTTTGGTTCCAGGCAGCCTGCACCGTGCATCCAGTGTACCAGAGCGTGTCTATAACATGGGGATCACTGAGAATGATTTTGCACCAAGGTCTCCCTACAGTTTCTCGTATTACCAGGCAAACCAGGTGAGGAAAAGACAACGAACAGAAATCAATATAGTATCACATGCATCGTTTATTCATTTTGTTACCACAAATAATAGCAGTTAGATGGTGTTAAAAGGTTTGTTTCCTTATTGGTTTTCTTTTGAAAGTCTGATTTTTAGAAAATGAGAATTTTACAGTGAAATCTTTTAATGTTTTCCCCTCCTTCCAGTGACTTCAGAGCCCAGTAGCCAACTTCAAGTCAGTCATACAGACGGGCTGTTTGCACTCCTGTTGGGTTTGTGAAAATTGGCATCAGGGCAGAAAATGAAAAATCATATTAATACTCCATTAAGGCAAAGGCTGTGACATTCAGATCTTCATCCATCCCACCGAACAGCAGCTCAGTCAGCACACCAGTACCTCAGGGTGGCCAGAGGCCATGCTGCCCAGGCAAACAGAATTAAGCATCCATAACCAAAGGAAAACAGATTGCTTTAGTTTCACAAATACTTTAGTTTTCACAAGGTGGAGTGGTTCCTTATCATTTAAAATACTCCTGTTGTAACCTGTTTTAGCATTACAAGAATTCCAGCAGTACAGTCCTTGCAATACAATGGTGTTTTTAAACCATCTAATCATAAATTCTCTTGTTATTTTGACCAGCTTTACTTGGGGTCATGGCCTGAATGCTAAGATAAATAATTGGTTTTCTGCAGGGTTTGTGACACAGCTCACAACTGGTATGAACCTATTTGAGGGAGCAGCTGGGAAATCAACACAGCTCAATAGCAACACTCCTGCATGATCAACTTAATAAACAAAGTAATTCAGCTTTAGAACAGAAACATTTATTTAGTAAATAACTGTGTATGGAGGGGGCAATTCTTTCTTAATTTTAGATTACTCAAGAATGGCTTTTTGTCGTTAAAATAAATAGCTCAGCTTTTGAACGGTCTGTGAAGCAGCTCTAGTTCTGTATGGGGAGAGATAGAAGGATTTACTTAAAACACATTTCCTTCACTGTCCTCCCAATCTCTATTCTCACCTGTCCTGCAGTCCATAATATTTGACATGAATCCATTCCTTCCAGAAGAGAGCAACAAAAGGAAAACTGGAGGTGACGTAGGAATCACAAGAAAATAATACCATTTTCCAGGCAGGGGGTGAGGGGAAAGGAGAGACTGAGTGTCCTGTGTGAAAGCTGGGAAAAGCCACAAGGTCTAGTACTTCACAAAAACATTAATTATCCCCAAACAAAAGATAAAGATATTCTTGCATAACTTCTGTAGAATAAACAGATACATCCAATGATCTTCGCCTGATCCTGCTAGTTTCTATAACCTTTACTCCTTTTGTGAGTCAACTATCACCCTTGGGATCTCCTCAACAATGAAATGAAGGGAATTCAGGCTGGCATCTGTCTGCTAAGCACTGTTCCTTCAACTAAAAGCTTGTGTAAACTTCTCTGTTTACCTTAAAAAATGCCTTTAATATTTCTAAACTTTAACACAACATAGAAATGGAAAATATGGGGCTTTGGTTTATGGGGGTATGCCCCTATGCTTACTTTTTTTTAAAAAAATTGGTCCATGACTCCTCTATTTCAAGGCCAGATAGTGTTCCAAGCTGATTTTGTTCTGGAAGGTCTTGAATGGAGTATGGAGTCCAATATAGAGAACAGGAAAAAGGTATAAAATTTGAGAGGCCTCAAACGACACCTAAAAGTGAGAATTTTGAAGATACGTCCTACAAAGGAAGGTTGGCAGTGGATTTGTTGAGTTTAGAAAAGAGAAAATTATAAAGCAAGATGATGATCCCGTACAGTCTATCCCCATCAGGTGCAGGAAGAAAAAATAATCTAAAATTGCAACTGTAATATTGGGAAAGCCATTGAGATGGTGAAATGGTCATTTTGATTTTCTTGGAATGTTTTACCATCTCCTTAATTTTTAAGAGGCTAGACAAACAGGGAAGGGCCTATCTCTTTTTACTAGACCCTACCACAATGTGAACAGGAGTGCTAAATAACCTTCTATTCATAAGGTTATTATCAATATGTAGACACTTCAGTATATTTTTTATATCTGATTAATTAATTTTCTTCTTTCTATTAGCCTTGAATTTAGTTTTAGTAGCAGATGTTGGTGTTAATCCCCAAGGCGTTTCAAACTGAAAAATCTCCGTTAATAATCAATCTGTTCATTACTTGGCATAATTGACTTATGCAACTGTTTTGAGTTCATGACAGAAGACTGGATGCTTAGACTTTGTCTCCTGATGTTTAGACTGTGCTTCTTCCCACCTTCATGAGGGAGGTACAAAGAAGTGTGGCAGAATCCCATTTAATGCACAACTTTGGTGTTGTCATATTTTTTTTTTGGTTCTGAGACCAGACTGTAGAATTTTCATCTTTACTTTTTTTTGGTTTGGTTTCTTTGCTGCTCATCCTAAGCGCTGTGACCTTACTGTGGCTCCTGTTCTTCTGTGCCCCCTGGAGCAGGTCGCCTCCCCATCCTCTTACACGAATGGCTGGGGAACAAGGATTGCTTACAGGACGATGGAGGAGAGAGCTCAGAGGCAGCCTCTGAAGAGACTGGAGGTTTCGCCCCAGCGAAATCCAGAAAGATTGGCGTGCGCGTCCAACGATTTTCACTATGATGGAGGGATTGCGGCTGGATTCTCCGTGAGGCATGGAGATAGCGTGAGATCCAGCGGGACCGTGCCACCAAGATACGCTCGGTCGGAGATCGTAGGTTACACCCTCCGCGACTCCGTGCACAGGGGACGCTCCTTTAAGAGACAGTCCCGCATGGGGGCTGTCAGCGATGCTGTCCTTGATGGTGGCTACCCCAGCCCCACTGTCCCTCTGTACCATCAGCCTGGCAACAGCCGCAGTATGAGCAACCTTTTGGAGAAGGAAAACTACCTGGCCTCGGAGAGCGCGATGGGACAAGTGAGATACCCGACTGCGTCCCGCTTGTCTCAGAACAGGCAATCTGGGAGGTCCAGCTTCTACCAAACCGCCTTCAGAAACACACAGAGCAGGAGGGAAGTTTCCCAACCAGCTTCAATAGCCAGTGTCACTGCAGAAACGGATGGGAAGAGGATGCCAGTGACAGCTGCTGTGGCCGCAGCAGGGAGAAATGGCTTCCTGCAGAGTGAACAAGTGACCCTCAATGGATCTCAGCTCGGGTAAGCACAGTGCAGGACCTGCTTTGGCTCTGGGCTGTCACAGCTGACAGGAACGTGTTTGTTTAGAGAGGGAAAGTAAACTGATAGCTTGTGGTTCAGCAGCCAGCACCGTGTATGAAACATCAGTGCAGAGAATGCAGAAAGTAGATTGGCTTTTAAAAATCCACTTACAGTGCAACAGAGGAAAGGGGAGAAAAATGTTTGTGTAGGTACATTTCAGGATCTACACCTCCTGCTGAAGTTTGGGACCCCTTTTGCCAAGAGTTAATCAATTTTATAAAGAGACAAAGCAGTCACTGAGTAGTTTACAACCTGAGTCACAATACACAAATCTGTATTGGCAGATTTTGTGCTTAGAAGAGCCCACATGATAACAACACTGGTTCTCATGAGAATAGGTCAGAAATCTACCAGTGGAGCACCTTTTGGCAGATTAACAATTTCCAGGTAAAAATCCTTCACAGTTTCAAGGACGCCTCTTAGTTTTTATAAATTTCGGATAAAACACAAGACAGAAATCTCTCTTAGCTCTGTAGCACCATCCATTCCTAGAACAAATACAAACCGCTCTGAATCCCAGGACCACAGAGCTTCTCACTACCAAGAGATCCTACATGCTCTGAGGGAGTTATCTTGATCTGAAACTCTGTTAGTTCCATGCCAGAAAGTCCCAAATCTACCCCTAGGCTTCAGGAAAATGGTTTAAAATACTGGAAAGGGCGATTTGTGTTCTTTTCCCAAAATTACGTCCCCCACCAAAAATTCCTTTCCAGAGAAGATTTCAGAATGTTTTTATTTATAAAATATATAAAATTTTATTATTTCTGAATTTGCCCTCAGGAGTGAGTATCTTTTCATTTTAGAATAATTCTGAATGTTCTTAGCACTGTTAAGTTTCAGTGGACAGAACAAGCCACTTGGTAGATAGGAGAGGGTTACTTGCACGTTTGTTCTGGTTTTTGTTTTTGTTTTGTAATTCAAATAGGATCGTAAAATTTCTAAGTTAATCAATAGTGTAATTTACAACAGTGTTAGTAAGAAATTACTCTTTTCCTGTAACTGTGTAGCTGTAAAGTTCATTTTTCTGAAGACCCATCTTTCTTCTTTTTCTGAGTTTGTTACTGTGCGAGAAAAGGCATCATCTGATATCACTGCTCTGTGCAGATCAGGTATTTTTTTGTTGTCAACTCCATATTGTGTGTTATGATTATATTTACAAACATATATGGTATTATGCTTGCTTCCAGTCTGGATTGAAATTTTCACCTCTGGGTGATGCAGGACTTAAGAGGTCTGGCATTAATTATGTTGACTTTTAAGTATTCAGACTTTGCAGCAAGTAAGCCCAAAAAGCCCAGCTGAGAGCTCACAACAGCTAAAGATTTGAGAGTAGTAATGTTGGAAATAATTACATGTAGGAGCAATTTTGGCATTTCTTGAATTGTTGTGCAAGTGTCTTGATTGAGACGACGTTAACTCAGATGGAAGATTTGTCACCTATTGGAAATCTTTGTGGCAGCATAATTCCTTAAGTGCCAGTTTTTAGGTTCAGAGTTTGCTGGAAGGTTTCTCAGTTCAAGAAGTTTGTACTTCTCCGTTTTCTTGTCATTTCTCATTCTCTTATTTTAAGGCTGCATTTATCTGACATACTGCTACCTTACCTGTTGCTCCCTTAGTAATGTAAAGGGGGAGGGAAAAAAAGAAGCTTGTTTTTGGAGTAATTTGATTTTTACAGAAATTTATACTTTTTTATACAGATCACAATTTAGGTTTTCCAAAAGTGAATTAAGAGAATGTAAAATAGTTGTGTAAAGTTAAAGGGAAGTAGTGGTCCAGCTGTGGACAGCATTTGAAATTTATGTAAAAGCATTTTCAAACTTCCTGTAAAAGAACTAGCTCATGCTATGAAAGCAAAGTAGAAAAAATGAGAGTACAGAGATGCTATCTCTGTATCTTCTGGTGAGGTGAATCAGTTAATAGCATCCTTATGATGAAGAGCTGAGGAAAGAGATTCAACCTGAAGCTGTCTGAGAAATGGCTGCTTGCAGAATCTGACCTCTAAATGTGCTGTGAGCTGTCACAAAATGATTATGTGTGTATTTGTCTCACAACTCTTATATTTTGGCAATTAAGGTGAAGTCAGAACCTGTCAGATCATTGTTCTATTTAACAACCTTTGCCTGGCTGACCATTTGTTTGGTGTCACTTCATGTGCCAGTCAGCCACAGAGCTAATTAAGTTTGCCTGTAAATACTTTGAGGGTGGGAATGGAATGATTGCATCAAATTCTGTTTTGACAAGAGTTTGGGTGCTGCAGCTTTATGAATACCATTGAGGGTCAGAGATGGTACTGCATCCTTTATTGCTGCCAGATAAAACATTAGGGAACGTTATTTTCATCCGATGGAGAGCAATCCAAGTATGGCAGCGCACAACAGGAGATAAATCCTCTGCCTGCTGCATGAAGGGATAGCTGTGAACGGTGAGCTGCTGTCAGTCTCAGTGCAGAGCTACACCCCCAGCACCTAGAAATGCAGCCTCTGGCTGTCCATGTGTCCATCAGCCTGGCAGTGACTCCTGATGGACTTTTACTCCCCTGGGACTCCCTTGGCATCCTGAGGTTGAGTTCCCAGATAAATTCTCTTGTGTGCCCTTAGGGATCAGCTCACGCAGCAACCTTGACCTTGGGAAGCACGTGTTTTTTGTGCTCCTCAGCTGTTGGTCAGTGAAATGACACAATTTAGTACATCAGAGATGTCTGCTGCTCAGAGAAGGTGGCTGAATTTGGTCAAAACGCTCGAAAATTGTTGCAGTGTCCAACAGGTAGACATGATCACATGTGCACATTTATAACATGGTCTCAAAACCTTTGCTAATTTAAGAAATGTAACTAAAACCCAAAGTTGAAAAGCCTGTTTTTCAGTTCCACTAGAGTCAAAAGAAGAAATGTGATCTGGCTAATTTTCCATATTACACTTTCCTGAACATTGTTGATTATTATTTAATATTTCTACTTAGTTAAAAGAAAAAAAAAAAATTAAAGTTTCAACTTAAGGTAATATATTTCCCAGGTACTCATTTTAATATAAGAGACAATTGTGTTAAAATTTCTAATTACAGAATCATTTACTGAGATGATTATCAAGTAAATCATTCTGATTCTGGTAGTTCTGCAGTAGGGAGTTGTTGGCAATTACTACTTGTTTCACTGTGGTTCACAGACTGCCCTCTCATCACTGTCTGGCCAGTGGCAGATCTGCTACTACAAAACTATCTAGATTTAAAAAAAATAAAATGCTCACATTCTTGTCAGCTTTTTCCTCTCTCTTTTTTTTATCTGGGTGCAGCATATTTGAAACCAAAAGTAAATAAAAAGTCTGGGGAGCAAAACCACCTGTCTGAGAGCTAATGCACCTGATTATGCCATTAATTATGTTCCATTTACTGGGGAAAAAAAATGTGTTTAGTGACCTCTCTTTCCATTTTTTTTTATGTGGTTGTCTAACACAATCATCATTTAAGCAAACGTGCTGGAAGCTGGAAGGGAAGTGGTGGCACATATCTTTAATGTTAGCACAGGCTTTCTACAGACTCAGTTTAATGAGTGGTGGTTTTTTTTTTCCCCACCTGAAAAAGGGCTTTGCCCATCTATTTCAAACAAGAACAACTTCTGTCATTTGAAAAAAGCAGGTACTGAGTCCTGCATAGGTATAATCTGGGAACTAAGACACCGATGAAAGGCATAAAGACAAATATACAAAAACCATCATCACACTGCTGAGGAAAACATCAAGGTATCTTAATGGTCAGAAATAGTCACTCTGATATGGTTATAGCCTTCATCCACTTCTTCATCCTTCCTTTCACATCCAGTCCTTCACCCAGTGGATGGAAACACTGATAGAAACATCCACTGATATTCCCATTTTGTTATTGAAACTTAAAGCATGACTTGCTTTCTCCAGAACCACACTTCTGTTCATGACTTTCTCTTCTCCCACAATATCAGTATCTCTTAAAGCTATTACGATATTTTCTGCTACTAGAAAGGAAAAAAATTTCCAAGAAAAGCTAGAGTTACTTGGAAAATACAAAAATTCTGTTTTTACAAGAACGATAATTTTTCTTCAGTCTTTCTTCACAAGATTTCTCTGTGTATACTTTTAAGGAGCCCAGAAGTGGAGATGACACTGGAGCGTGCAGTGAACATACTGAAGAGTGAAAATACACAGTCCACGCCCAGGATCCTTGCTGCAGTGACTTTCATACAGCATGAGTGCTTCCAAAAAGCAGATGCCAGAAGAAAAGTAAGTAGTTCTTTTTTATGCCATTTACAATCAGGTAGAGAAAATAAGATTCTATACTTTATGGCACTGTGTGCCAACATGAAAAGAAAGAAGGCAGTCCAAGTAACCTTGTAGGATATTGATGTTTTCCCTAAAATGCATTCATTTCTGTGTTTTGCTGCAGATTCTTTTGAACCCACTCAGTGTATACCCACTCAGTTTGCTCTTTTTCAGGCCGAATAAACTTCATGCCTTCAGCCTTCATAAATCATGGAGTCTGAACTTTTTGTCAATATAGTTGCTCCTGTCTCTCATTTTTGACTGGCATGCAGAAATATCCCAAAAAAGAAAATTCTGAGTACAGTGCAAACTTATCCAATGTTCAGAGGTAGGACTGCACAAATGTGTTGAAACAGCACATGCATTAGCCACAAAGTTAAGGGCTTTCTGGGACTGTGCACATGCATTAGTACATTGTTTAGATTAACCAAATTTTTCAGTCTCTTACAAGAAACTTGTTAAGTATCTTACAAATTTTTGAAAGGGTACATTAAAAATATTCACTTCTTTTTCTTTAAATGTCACTACTGAACACAAATATGTCTGTCTTGCTGAACAGTTCTGTACATTAAAGTGTAAGGCGATTGTTTATTTTAACAACTAAAAAGCATTATTACTCCTGCTTTGGTTTGTAGTATGCTCAGTAATCCCAGCCTTGCCTCCATAATCATGTGCATGCAGTCCAGTTCAGTGACAGCCAAACATCTCTCAGGCCTTTCGATTTGCTTTAGGGTATGTCAGAGTCAGTTTTGGAAGAAAATACCAGGGCAGGTGGCAACCTTAACTTCAAACTGAGGACAGAGCTTCAGAATTGAATGTTTGAAGGTGGGTTATTATACAGACCTCTCTCAGGCAGCTTCCCAGGAAAACAAGTGGCTGAGTAACAGTGTTCAGATTGGAGCAGTCAGCCTGAAGCCACCTTCTATTTTCCTGTCTATCCCACACACCCTATGATGAGCTTTTCTGTTTGGTGCCTGTCAGACTTGTTCACGTTGGCATTGTCTTGTGTCCCCTTTTTAGCCTTTCAGCCTGCATTCTTTGTCTTCAATGCTTTGTTCCCCAGTATTTGAGAGTTTGTGGGTCTAGTGGTTCTTCTTTTTTTGTGAACTTGTGGTCTCTCAGTATTTAGGTGAATTTCGTCTCCTAATGAAAATTTAGAAGGACCGGTCAATAGCTGTTGTAAATTCTCAGCAAATTGGGTTGAAATAGCACTTATTTTACAAGAGCTATAAATGCCTTAAAATTACTGACAGAAAGTCTGCATAAATATTTAAAAATACCAAACAACTACAGTATTGGTGGCAAAAGGGCTGATCTGCTGCAATAAAACAGGCTGATGTGCTTTCAGCGTGTTCTATGCACCACTGCCCTCAAGATTCCTGTATTTTCCTGTATTTTATTCTGCTGGCGTTTTCAGGGTGATTGCAGGGGGAATCAGATCAGCAGAGCGGGAGCAAGAAACTGTGCCTTTTGTACGGGTGAATCAGAGGAGAGGCTGCCAGGCTTTGCAGTTTACTCCACGAAGGACAAAAGGCTTTGTTGCATTCCATTTCTTCATGTTGCCAACACCTGCCCGTTGTATTGAACTCTTTTTATCATTAAACTCTGGACTGTTTAAGACAGTTGTATCAGATTTCTGAGTCTTTCATGTGCTGCTGATTCTGCACAAGAGTGAGTTTGTCCACAAAACCATATGGCATTTTGAGACGCTGGAGGAGACCGTTGGCAATTGTAATTAATGGAAGGGACTTTCCATATAAATTCATTCCTGAGTCAGCGAAGGCTTGCTTATGTCATATCACAGTTCAGATGGGATTCTTCATTCGCCACAACAAATGATTTGTTTCCATACAGCTACTGTAAAATAACATCTCTTAAATCCTTCATTCATCTGGGGCCAAAACCTCATTTTCTGAAGATTTAAACACTGAAAAGTGGTCTTTGCTAAATGTGGGTAGTTCCGTAGACAGCTGGCTTGTACAGTGTTTCATGGTTTACGTTTTGGTGCTTACTTTTACTATTTTTTCTCTGCGTGGCATGGTTAAGGAGTATTAAGTATGATGTATTGGTTTTTAATACACTTTCAATACATGCATTGGGAACACTGTCTTTTCATCAGGCTGGCTGCTGAGGAAAAAAAAACCAAACCTGTTTATAAATGTTCCAAAATTAAATCTCAAATACTCCTTTCACCAACATGGAAGTTAAAAAGCAGAATGATTAAATGTCTTGTCAGAGAGAACAAATCTGCAACAAAGCTGGAAGAGATTTAGTTTCATTCTCTGATATTAATTATGAAAACATGTTGCTTCCCCTAGTTGTGGATTTAAAGTATTAGTCATCCAAAAGCCCAGAAGTTAATAGTGATGTCCAAATGATTAATGATCTGTGCTTCAAGTCTTTCAAACAGGAGAAAATGAAAGAAGTCCCTGTAACTATTTAAGTGTTTGCTGGGGCAGGGGGAGAGTGGCGTTTGTCATTTACAGCATTTAACTATTCTCTGCTGTGTTTTGCTTTCCTCATAGGTTTTCTCACTTGGTGGTATCCCCAGACTTTTACAGCTCCTTGAGGTTCAGAATGAGGACGTTCAGCGGGCAGCATGTGGTGCTCTGAGAAATTTGGTGTTTGAGGACAATGACAACAAGCTGGAAGTGTCAGAGCAGAAAGGGATCCCGCTCCTGCTCCGCCTGCTCCGGCACACCAGGGATATAGAGACTAAGAAGCAAATCACAGGTAGTGTTTTCTCTGCAGTCAAGCATGAAGTGCTTTAAGTAGTGCAAAAGCTTTCAGGGAGAGGTACACGATTATTTACTTAAGCCCGTGTTTAGTGACTAAATACAAGAACATTGTCACCTACTCTAAGCAATTCCCGTAGGGTAAAATTCCAAGGTCATTACTCAAGACCAGTCTTTCAGTCAATAACAAGAGATTAGGAACTGCAGCTTCCCCTCTTAAAGCTTCTTCAGAAATTATATGAGTCTGCTTGCAGGAAGCTTAAAGTCCTCGATATTCCAGAAAAGAAAGTCAGGCTCCCTAGGGGTGCCTGGGACCGTAATTAATGCCTGCTACTTACACAGCAGCTCAGCCTTCATTTTTTGACTCTGTGCTGACAGCGCCTACTGGAAGATCCTTGTTGAAGACAGTCACCCAGAACTGTCATGTGCCCTGGATAGAAAGTGGTTATTTTATTCCCCACGAGCTCCACTGCCCCAGATTCCTACTCTGAGGTCTCCCACTCCAAGCTGTTCACACCCAAGCCTGTCTCCTTGGATCTGTGACAAGCAGAAAGCTCTGCCACAGCAGCAGCGTGCTTCCTTTGAGGAGAATTCCTCCAGGAGAGCCATTTGACTATGAAGATCACACAGCACCATCAGTGGAGTGACTGGCATTCCGGATTCTGTTTTTGCAGGGCCAATGTTCTCACTCTTTTATTTCCAGTGACCTTGAGCAAGAGCTGTTAATTAGCAGGGTCCATTGCAAATTTGAAGGAAAAGCCTTTTGGATCAGAAACCCCATATCTCACCTCTTGTACTTCAGTGTAGCAGAAGAGATGGTGGGAGAAAATGTCCAGCATTACTCACAAACAAACCTGTGTTTGCTGCCCTGTTGGCTTTGCAGCAGCCAGTTAAGAAATGCCCACTTCATCCCTGCAGTCCTGTGTGTCCATAATGTGTCTCTTGGAATTCCCCTGCTTGTGACCCACATTCTTTCTAATTAGCATCCAAAGGAAGAGCAGGCTTATATTTTATAGATGGAAAACATGAATAAATGAATGGGGATTTATTTCAAGTGATCTTTAAAGATACCAGGAACAAAATCTATTAAGAGAACAGTGTGTGAAAAGATAACGAATTTGTCAAGCAGCCCTGTCTTGAAGCAAAGACATGTTGAGACCTTCTGTTACTCTGCATTCTTTAAAGTATTTGTAATACTCTGCTCCTTAAGCTGGAGAACAAAGCTTTGTATTGTTAGCTCTTTTTTTAGCTCAGTTCCTCAGCTCTGCAACATTAAAACGTTTTAAAGTTTTTCACACTCATCAGGTGCAGAACTGGGCCACGTAGTAATTTGTTGTATAGTGTGTTAATGCTCAGAGCTATTACAGACCAGTGAGGGATGCAGTGAAAATGGTGGTAGAGTGGCCAGAAAGCCAGTGCTCTTTCCTTGCTAGAAGTTTCATCATTTCTGACAAAAATGTTGACCGTGCATGATAACTCACATGTATGTTGTGAATATTAACTGTCTTCCCCTTCACCAATGTGGTAATCTATAAAGGGGCATCTTCTTTCTGCAGTTACTGCTGTGACTGAACATGGATATTTACTCACAAAGCAAAGAAGACACCAACAAAATATTTATGCCAAGCAGGATGATGTAGCTTGTGTAAAGCAAAATATTATGATGTGCTTTCATGCCTATCAGTAGGAAAGGATGGCTTTAAAAATACACCAAGAGAGAAGAATTTCTCACTTTGTTCAAGACCAAATGTGCAGCCAGGAGGAAGTGCACTGGGTATCTTAGTGAAAATACCACTAGTGCATACTTTTTGCCATCACTTGAACAATTCTTCCAGGTCCCTAGCAAGCTGCAAGGAGCCTACAAGAGCAAAGGGCAGTCTGGATGAATGAATTCACCTCTTGCATTGCCTTTGACTTTATACAGGACTAGTGGAATATCATAGCTATGAATGCAGTCTCACTGCAGTGTTGTAACACTTCCAGGAAAAGGTTAATGTGAAAGATTTGGCCTTCCACCCAGTGAGCACAAGAAGTCCAATTGTCTTTCCACATCATACATATTACTTGCCTACTTTGACTGTAAATTAGGGACTTCCAAATGTGTGGTATGATATTCAGCTAAATATCTTTCCCCATAAGAGATTAGTAAAATCATCTTGGTACCTGATAATACCTCACTGAACTGTACTGAAAGACTCCTGGCCAAGGATTGAAAGCATGCAGCACTCATTAATAAAGATGGCTAAGCTCAGCAGAGGGAAGTTTTTTCTTTCTACTGCTGTGTGGGAAGCATGGTAGCAAAGCACTCCGCCTGACAAAAGTATATGAAGATAAGGAAGTTTTAGGAGAGAAGGAAGTTAAAACGGAGACAGAAGTTTTCTGATACTGTACTTCATTACCTGTCAGAAATATAGTACTTGTGCACATGAGATAAGTAAATCTCAGGCTTAGAAGCTCATCTTTAAGGTCACTGGTTTACTAGGACCATCATGTTAATACAGATAAGCACCTGCCTAACATTAATCCATATTTTATCAAATGTTCCCAAAGAATACCTTGATGGCCTATTTTCTTCAAGACCTAGGCTGAGGAATACAGACTCCGCCCAGTCATGCAGTGTGCCTTGTATTGTGCCGTGAAAAGACAGAAGCAACCAAAGTGTGTGGAGATAAATGCTGATTACAGCACCTGCTATGACTGCCTCACAGTCTGTGAACACACAAAAAGCACCAGATCACTGCCCCTACCCATGCAGCTTTGTGCTAAGGAGAGGGGTTTGAAAGCTGCTGTGGACCAGTCTGCCTAATGCCCCTGTGCAGAAATGAGCCAGTTTCTCTGAGATTTCTGTGCTCATATGATCTCTTCATAGAAGGAACGAGACTGAATTTGCTAGTTTCACAAAATCATTGATAACAGGTAGAGTAAAGGAAACAGAGGCTTTGTCTTTCCTTTGCCATACAATCTACTTAGAAACCTCTTAGGAAAGGAGTGAGGTTACTCCATAGTAGGAGAGAATGTCATTTGGAGACAGCACAGGAGCTAAGACAGGATTGGAATTTTATAATATTTGGAGAGCATACTGAGGATCAGAAAGTAAAATGGCTGTGGCATGAAAGAACCAAAAGATTTTAGCTTTTGAAGGTAAGCCAGATGAGCCTCCAGGGAGTAGCTAACCTCCTGATCTTGTTATCGTGCAGCATGAATATAAGAAATGAAAGAAAATTTTTTCCTGCAGGGAAGATTACAGCACAAGCAGAACTGTCATTAAAAGAAATGTAAATTTAAAAGCAGACCCCACCCATTTTTCCAAGTAACCATCTAAGGGAAAATTATGCTCCTAAGAATATGGTGCAGCGTAGGTGCAAGGAAAGAATCCACTCCTAAAGACATTTTCTAATGTGAACAAATTCATCCACACCCAGAATACCACTGAGAGAATCCTTCTGAGCCCAGAGAGACAGTGCCTGTGGGTAAAGGTAGGGTTTTTGTTGGAAAATTTACAGTGAGAGCAGTATCTCAAATTCTCTTCTGACAATTCTGCCTGTAATTCCAAATGCATTTGTTCTTTTTAAAAGTATATTCTGTCCTTGTGCCATTCCTTGCATTTGTGCCCTTCTGTCTTCACCTGCTTCCCTTACCAAAGCCCTTTGGACTGCTTGTCTGATTTCCTGTAAGTCTTACTTATCCTTCAGAAAAGTACATTCTTCCTGTTCTCCCCTGATTCAGAGGCTGAAGAGCTGATCCTAGAAGAAGGAATGGGTGGGCTGCTTTTGGCTGGCTTTTGTTTTGATTTTAGTATTGCTCACAATACCTGAAATTAAATTCAAAGTGTAAGGAGATACAAAAGAAACATTTTTGTTGTTGTTGTTGTGAGCTGATGAAAGGAACATTCACTAATACTCTGCCAGTGTGTGGAGGAGGAGGTCTGTGAAACTTAGAGCAGCAAGCTGGAGAAACAATGAATGTCTTTGTAGTGAAAAGCAGAAATACGTGTCGTTTTTCAGGGGAAGAGTACTTTAAAAAGAATTGTTGTCTGTTGGAATAGAACATAATGGAACCTGATAAATTCTACGAGATTATATTTGAAATTTGTTTTGGAGATTGTGCTAGACAAGGTTTGTAGCATTACTTAATGATTTGTTTAGTGACTAATGTCTGGACAGAAGTAGCCAACCAGTGTTAACAGCTTCCCTCCTATGAGAAAGTTTGTTATCAAGTGTTAGAGAAACTTGGTAATGGGCATCTCCTGTCTTCCAGCAGATTTCCTGTAAACTCACTCCCTGCACCTCCCATCTGTCCCTTTTGTGAGTTTGTTTTCCCTTAGCTTGTGCTGCTTTGGTAACAGAGGAGGTGATTGCTGCAGAAAGGCAATGCAGAGCCATGGAAAACTGCATTTCTTGACTGGGCATTAGACTGACTGTGTAGATATTTTGCTTTAATCACATGGATAACTGTGCCCCATTTTTTGCCCTGTTTCCATGTCCCTGGATCAGGGCTGGTGAACACTTACCAATCCCTTCTGCTCTTCTTCAGGGTATCAAGTGCCAGGCAGGCTCTTCACTCATTAACTTCAAGGGGTATGAGATTAAGTCTTTCAAAGTGCAGAGGAGTCTTTTTGCCACTCTGATTTTATTGTGGGTATTACAGGTTTGCTGTGGAATCTGTCCTCCAATGACCAGCTGAAGCACCTGTTGGTTAGAGAAGCCCTGCAGACGCTGACGGAAGCTGTCCTCATCCCCTACTCAGGCTGGCCAGACAGAGATTACCCAAAATCAAGTGTTCTACCTGACCCGGACATCTTCTACAATGCCACAGGATGCCTGAGGTGAGCACTCAGTCTACAGCTGCCCAAAGCAATAGTGATGATAAAACAGGTCTGCACAATTATTTTTGGAGAAATTCATAGAGTTCATCTCAAGCCACAATCACTTCCTGTCTAAATAGATGACTTGGAAAGGGGACATGGTACCTACAAGCACATAAAAGTGTTCCAATTTCAGCTGCTGCCAAACATGCTTACTTTGACATATCATAATCTGTGCCTAAACTGATTAGAAAATGATTTAAATTAGGGAAAAGCCATTTTTTAAACCAGAGTAAGCCCAGTCCAGCCTTTTGCACAAGTTCAAGCAAGTTGCAGCCGTGGGGTGGATTAATAGATTTATAGTTGTGTATTTAGTACTGAAATCTGCTAATTGCCTTGTGGACACAGTAGCAGTTACTACGGACAAACACTGAGGTATAAAAATCACACCTTCAATAAAAACACCTCCAACAGTCTATAAAGTGGGGGCCCTTTTTCAATTCAAAGTCGTTCCACGTTAAGTTTACACATTTAAAAATGCACAAAAGGACATAGTTTGAACTGACTAAGGAGTAATGTATGACTGCAAAGCCATGGCCTGAGGTTTAAACTCCTTCTAGTAGAGTACAAGGAATTAAGTTTGGAATTTGGAGGCTGGGAAGCTGCCTAGTTTTGCCTCACACATACCTGCTACTCTAACATGTCCTATAGCAGAGTAGTTGTATGTGTATGGCATTGATTCTTCCTGTGCAAACAGCTCTCTCTCTGACTTCTGTGGTTTCAGAAGACAAATGAATTGTAAGCTATACAAAATACTTAACAATAATGCACCTTTTTCTGCAGGACCTCCTGTCAGCCCACTAACTACTAAATAGCTTCATTTCTAAGTAATAATTAACTTTTATTTACTCCGATGACTCAAAAACAAATACAAATAAACATTAACCACCCATAATAAAACCTCTCTAGCTAACGCTAGTGGTGTTGTCTAGGAAATGAAGGAAGTTGTCTTTTTTCATATTAATTAGCCCGAGCTGCATTTGTGCAGAAACCAGTCTGGCTGCTCCTCTCTTGGTGTTTGGACTCTGGAACAGTCTCTTCCCTACACGGCAGCCGATGGGGGCACAGATCATTCTCAGGTTTAGCTTGGTGTTGCTCTTCCCGAGCTTGTTTCAGCAGATTGACACAACTTGTTATGTGACAAATAAGGCATAACAGTACCCGAGTTCTTCTAAATGAAAGGAGATTCTGGGCTTAACCTTACTCTAGACACAAAGTCAGTGCTTGGGGCTGCTCCAGAGCTGCAGTGAGTTCTCCAGCCTTAATTCAAAGTCTCTAAAACTGCCCTTACGTAGGTGCTTAAGGATACATTACCTACTTTAAAAATATGATGCCCATATTCTAGTCCTTCTCATTTTTAAGAACTTTGACACTGAAAATTATACATAGAACAAGAAGGGCTTGAAAATTCCCAGGTAAAGATGATCTGCAGGATTGCCACATACTTTCTAGCACAGAATAGTATTTAATGAGGCTTACCTATTTGTACTGGCCAAATAGCTGAGATTTTTAAGATTAACCAGTTTGCATTTCTTTTCTGGAAATGGACTCACCTCCCAGATTAGGTCACTAGAAATTTTGCTTCCTTATGTATTAATAACAAAAAATCTCTGCATAAGTAAAAAGAGCACACCACGGAGTAATAAAAGCGTGAACTGAGGGAATGATGTTAACTTGTGAATATGTTTAAAGAGTATACTTATTTGCCAGGATATAAGGCTGTAATTAGCCTTCCCTTTTGTAATGCTAACATGTTTGTTGGGCATGTTGATAAAGTCTATAGCCTGCAGCTTCTGTTAGAGGGTAAAAATAGTACTTTGAAGTGCAATACGTTATGCACAGTACAGTACTTAGTTGTAGGAGAATGCCAGAACTTCTTTTCAAAAATTTCCCTACAACTGTTGACTGAAAGGGGCACCCACAGCCCAAACCTAACACTAGCATCTGGTTGGGGGCATATGCACTGCACCACACCATTACCAAATTATAAATTAAAGCTTCCTTCATCCTCTTTGACAAAACAGCAGCAGCAGAAGTGAATCCACGTCTAGCAGATAATATTGCAGGTACTTCCAAGCACTGGCATGAGTGCATGACCAGACCAGTCCCTAGTTATTGCCAGAAGTATTGGTGGGTCCTGAATCTCGGCGCCTGTGTCAGTGTATGCAGTCACTGATAAGGAAGTCTGACATTAGAAGGATTTGTTAATCCCATTCTCTAGGTCTGTATTTTGTCTTAAAACTCTGTCAGAAGCAAAGCTTTACAGAAACCGCAGGTCACAAACTTGACATAATAAAAAGAAGCTGTGTACACCACAGAATTCTGCATTAGCAGTTAGAATAAGTAATAGCATTGTTTAGTTGTGAAATATGATAAAAAGCACTCTGCCTGAACAGAGTAAGCCAAATCAACAGACTTCACTGGTTGCCTGACAATAAGCTGAACAAGTAAAATTGGTGGATTAAACTATCTAGAGGGGTGTTACAGACATTTCTAGACAAGTCCTGTTGGGTTTCAGAGGTATATTCTTTTTTTTTTTGGCCTGAAAGTCTTACACATAAAAGTTCTGCCTCCAGTTCCAATACAAATGGATAAAAATCTTCAAAATATGTCCCCATACTCCTCTGAGTCTGAAAGGATAAGGTGCCAGCAGCATGTAGAATGCATGGTTTTGAATATTATTTATCTACATAGGTGAAGCTCTGGCATGACATTTCCTCTGAAAGGAAGGCTTAGTGGAAGGCTGTTTGTATCACACCTTGAAAGCTGATAATGAACTGGTTCTACTTGTATCTTGAAATACCTTTTCCCAAAACTTCTGCAATGCTGAACTTTCCCAAATTTATAAACAGTTGTCACATTTTCTCCTGTAAAACATTTAATTTAAGTGCTGAAGTTGTTGAACTTCACTAGGAAGAGTGAAGGCAGAGCCTTCTTTTTTAACTGCTCTGTGAGGAAGCATCCTGTGCCCCTACGTATTCCAGTTTTTCAAAATCTTCTAGACAACTATCTCCAGGAAAGTCAGCTAATTTCTCTGTTCCTGGTTCCTCACCCAGTAAAGTAAAAATCAGCCTTCCTTTTTAATTATTATTTTTCCCACTTTGTCCCAGCTCCCGTTTGAGCTTCTTGTGAATTGCAGTGACCCACAAGGACAGTGGAAAGCTGTATTTGGAGGAAATCATATCATTGCACTTCAGCCCAGGAGGCTGCATAAACATCTGCTTCCATTTACTCTGGAGAGAAGCGAAGCCAAAGCTCTCACCGTGTGTTGAAAAGCTCAGACTCATAATGGCAGCTTCTAAGAGAGAACGTAAAACAAATCACTGATGATAACAAGTCTTTGAACCAAGGCGTCTTGCATAGCACTGCCATTCCTTTAAGTTTATTTCCATCCATTCTTATCTTCTCTTGCCTCCTCTTCAGTTTATCTGCTCCCCCAATTCCTGAAAAGAATTTTCTTACTTCCAACAAGCAGCTTGAAGCTTGGCTCTTCTAGTTACTAAGTTGATCCCAGATGCCTTTCCCTCCTTGGTGAATTTTTGAACTGTACAAGGCATGAAGGGAATAGAATTTCCCAAAATGTTGTCTGGTAATTGAATTAAATTCACATTACCAGTTTTAGCAGAATGAGTCCCAGGAGCAAAATCCTTCTTCTTATCAGTAAAGCAGACCATTCACAGCAGCTCAAGAAACTTTTCCAACAGTCATTATATGACTCAGTGTTGGCTTAGAGGGAGTATCCCTTTCATTTGGTGCCATTTATCAGCTAATTGAACATTTATTATCATCATTCTGTTTCTTTCAAAGTCACGCTTGGTTTTACTGTGTCACATTTCTTTGTATTTACCTCACAACTCTGGATCAAAACAATATTTCCCAACAGGAAATTAGCTGATCCTCCCCACATGCCACAGGACCGTGGGCAAAGAGCTGTTTTGATTACAGATATAGTTGCACCATGCAGGTGTGCAGGAGGGGACAGAAGCAGCAAATGCAAGATGAGATAAATGAGGCGTGCAGACAGATACAGTGCATCCACATCAGCAAATGGCACAGTTTGAGCGTGTCACCAGAACTACCACAGCTAAGCATGCCGGAAGTCAGGGATTTTTCATAGGTAGGTGCTGCCAAAATGTAAGTTCTGAGTCATTTAAAGGAGAGCATCCCCACAAGCAGCAATCTCCCTGAGGCTGCATTTTCCTCACGCTGCAAGCACTGAGTATTTCAGGAGCTCCACTACAACAGAGCCCAGCTCTGGATCTCAGAGGCTGGCATTCCAATTGTCAGGAACCTCAGATATTGGGAAGCCAAGATGAAGTCAGTTTTGAAATTCTCTAAGCAAAATGTCTCCATTGTTTCAAAAAAAAAAAGTTTAAATTTACATTTCTGTGACACTTCTCAGAAATAGTTACCAATAGTTTTTACCAATCTAATAATATTTTTATCTCCTGGAATTTCTCAAGCTTCAATTAGCAAACAAACTGAAGCTGTCAGCTGAGGTATTCCCTGCAATGCTCTTCTCTAACCCTGTTTAGAGTAAGGTGGTTACAGCTGTGTTTGGATGAGTGAGGGAGCCGGAGCTCTTCCCTTCCCAGCCCACATTGTTGTGCTAAGGAAACAGGGAAAGGTGGAGAATGGAGTAACCATGGTGTACAGGCGTGCACACGGACACACACTGATACCTGTCACTGGATGAGCATCAACTTCTTAATGAAACAGAGTCCAGTAATTAACTTCCCTTGCAGCACAGGACAGTGCCTCTAATTCAGGCTCTTCTCTGCCTCCTGAGCTATAAAAGCTCTTTGCCCTACTCTGCTCATGCTGACAGCAAGGCCAGGGCATGGCCTCTCCTTGCACAAGCATTCAGCAGGATCAGGTGTAAAAAGCTGAGAGGTTTTTAGAATAATGTACTGGGACTAAACAAAACACTGCATCAGCTGAAGTGTCTTTGGGGAGGGAAATTCCACACTTATCTTTAACAGTATTTTTAGTCTCTGTGCCTCAGGAACCATTTTTGCTATGCACCAGGAGGGCTGTAACGTGTGCATTTCTGTCAGCATAAACGTAGGAAAGGGTGACATGCATCGAATGTGACATATATAGGTAAAATTAAATTCCAGGGGGATGTCTACAGTAGGCCATGTTGTGGAATCTGAATATTGATTCTGTGATATATAATTCAACGAGAGAATAAATGAACTCATAAACAGAGACATCATTAACATCACAACCTAAAGTAAAATTGTAATTACAGTGCATTAATATTTAACCTGAACATGTACTTCCCAGAGGAAAAAAAATTAGTAGAAGTGAAATGACAGTGTATAAAATGCTACATTCATTTTACAGTCATAAGCCACGGGAAAGTTTAAACCTTACTGGCTCTGTCATTAATGAAATTGTAAACGTTGTAATTTTTAGTGGGCAAAGTAAGCATGCTAAATAAGCAACCTGGAACTATCTAAAGGAACATGTCCCTCTGTGTTTTGATGGATGCTAAGATTGGTTTATATTTAACATTATTTCAAACAAAGATGCTGGAATATGCAGTCTTTTAGCCTGCAGAGCTGCAGGAGTCCAAAATAATAAGGCCTGGATTCCAGTATTCCATAGTTCAGACTTCGTTGAGTTGTAAAAATAATTATGCCTCAAAATTGTAAATGCTGTTTCTTCCCTGGAAATCAGTAGCTTGATTACAGCCAAGCAGCTTCAAGCAGCATGTGTTTGGTTTTTCAAGAGTTTTTAAATCATTTTTTAATTTCATTTATAAGTTGTACTTGGGTTACTACAAAGCACAGAAAATGTTACCTTTTTTTTTGCCTGAAAGTCAGGCAAAGAGTGGGTCTGTGCATGTGAATGTGGAGATGCTGCTAAGACTCTCAGATCATGTGTCTGTTGATGGGTCATCTTGGATCAAGAACTGGCTCGGTGTAAGTAAATTAATTCTAAAGGACATCTGTGTGCATGGAAATTCTTACAAGTATCTTTCCTCTGGTATTTTCACCATCCTAAATATTAAAAAATATAACTAAAAATGGAATAGTGAAAAAAAGTCCAGGGTTTTTTTTTGACTGCTTAAAAAGGATTAATTTAACTTTGAGATGAAAATTTGAGTCAGGTCTTACCTTATCCATCCAAAAACAGCAGTTTGTTTTCCTGGAGTATTTGTTTTTGTGTGGGAGTGAAAATGTTTTGGTTTTTTTACCCTTTTTTCTTTTATATATTCTCTGTATCCTTTAGACATATACTTGTACCTTTGTAGCTTCCTATTGCAGCTTAGTTTCAACATTTTCCTAGGCAGAAAGACAAAACAAATTCCAGGATCCCTATGCTATCTTGGTTCTCCTTAGAAACCAAGGCTGAAACCAGCTTTCTGCGACATGCTTTTGTAAACAGGGCCTGGACTTCATCCTCAGGGGGGAGAATCTAGAAAGTACTAGAACTGGGGGGATTACTTCACCAAGTGAGTTCCTAATTGGGGGGTTCTTGTCAGATATGCTAATTTGCAGAATCTATAAATATTGTACACGTGTCACACGCGGTGTGCATCTTTGGCTTTTTCTACCTGATGGATTTGTGCACCTGAGGATCCTCATATAAAGGTACCCTTTTGTCACCTTAATTGTGTCTGACTTGTATTTTTAGGGCCAGAGAAAAAGGCATCAAAAGTTTTACCTAGATTTACCTTAGATTGTCTTACACCTCTGAAGAAAAGAAGCGGTCAACCTGAACTTCAGTGTCTTAAATATTTAGCTGGAAAAGTTTGTCAGAGGAGCACAAGAAAATACCTTTGACTAAATCTCTTCTCCCCAACATATTCTCTTTCCTGCACAGAAACATGAGCTCTGCTGGCCCAGAAGGAAGGAAGAAGATGAGAGAATGCGAGGGCTTGATTGATTCTCTTGTGTATTATATCCAAGGAGCTATTGCAGACCATGAGCCTAATGACAAGGTACTCTTTGAGATGACAAGTGTTTTCCTAGGGGAAATTGCCAAGTGAACATTTTTTATTGTCGTTTAGAAGTCTATGTGTAGAAACAGCTGTGATGTAACTGCAAAACTTATTTCCAGGGCTTTTAAAACTGCCACCAAAGGTGAAGGTCCAGTAAGAAGCTTTCTGAAGTATTTTTATCCTGCAATCTTAAAGAATAGTATAACTTAGCACTGGGAAAACATTTTCAGAATCACCAGAAAAAGGTAGAAACTTCTGTCTTTTTTTTAAAAAAAGTGAGATGAGATAAAATCGCAGCTTTCAGAAATGCTCAAGCACAAAAGAGTCAGATGTTGCCTTTTTGGTTGTCTCAGGGTGCTAGCTAGCTAGAAGCTTAAAAAATTAATCTGGTTACTCTCCTATATATTTAATGCTCCATACCCCTTAGGAAATGAAGAACCTAAATCCCTTTGGGTGGCAGTGTGATTAAGGAGCTTACATCATTTAGAATAGAACTAATTTTCCTAGGTTTTGTTGTTTTTTTTTTTTTTTTTTTAAAAAAAGCTGCACTTTTTTTGCTTGCTGCCTAAGCCTAAGCCAGTAACTACAAGGACATGGACACCTCCAGACACAAGTTTCTCTCACTTTTTCCTCCCACCACTGAGTGCAGGGGAACCCTGAACACAGACTCTTGAGTAGAGGCTTGTCTTTCAGCTGGGTGAAGTTGGGTGAGAAGACCAGCTGTCACTTACGTGAGCTGCAGCCTGTGAGGCACTTCTGGTGGGCCTGCTATGACTTGTGCTGTGCAGTGGTAATTACTGCACATTTATAGCTCTATTCTAGGATTAGTTGCTTGAGCTTCCCCATCTCCCTGTATCCAGTGCCATTAGCTTCAGGGAGAATCCAGCACATTACACATGTGCCAATATCTCCCTGCTGCATTTTGTCTTAAAACCACTCATTCCTTTTTGACTTTCAAAAAAGGAGGAACTGGTAATAAAGCTATTTGCCACTAGACTCATCACTCAGAAATTGTAGACCTGACCTTAGCCACGTTCAGAAAGGAATGTCGTATTTTAAAAAGCATTCTACCACAGAAAAATGCTTCCTCCTTGGGGAAGATAAAAAGCTTTCCTCTTGTTGATGCTATGGCGAGGTGTGTACATGATCATCTTTGCTCTTAAGCTCTTAGACATTTCTTGGCACACTTCTGGCCTGTGTCAAGTAGCACTCGCCCAAACAATTCCCAGGCACAGTTCAGGAATTATAATGTCCCAGGACTGTTTCCAACAGGCACGCACCCCACTCCAAATGCAGCCCCGTGTGCCAGCTGGCCTCGGTGCTCAGGAACATCCCAGGGCATGTTTAATTTATCAGTGTAAAGGCAGTCTGGTGGATCACTGGCATGAAGCCTGGCTCTTCCATAAGGCAGTAGAAACTCTGCAGTCAGTTGTTGAAGATCCAAAAATGAAATCTCATCCCATGTCTATACATGTCCCTTCAACGCATGCCAAAGCTTTCAATTTCTATTCTTTTGTTATTTTAGGCCACAGAGAACTGTGTGTGCATTCTTCACAATCTTTCCTACCAGCTAGAGCTAGAGCTCCCTGAGAGCTATGCCCAAAGCATATATATGCAAAGAAGAAATATTTCTAGCAATGATAAAACACCAGGCTGTTTTGGAACACGGAGCAGAAAAGTAAAAGAGGTAAAGTACGTGATTAGTTACATCTCATTTGGTTAATAACTTGTAGCAACCTCTGGAGAATAAGGCTGTAATCTAATTAACAGGCTGTTATTGATATATCTGGTAGGGTGACAGCTTCTTGCCCCAAAAATGCAGATTTATTGATAGTCCTTCTGACACTAATTCTCTCGTTCAGCTGATGAGGATGACAATGACATAGCAAATGTTTTATTAGTTGAGGAATACTCCACTGGGTGGACTGGCCACTATCATAAAATACTGAAATTTTGCACATTATTTGAGCTCAGAACTTGACAGTCTGCAAATAACCTGCTCATAGAGAGTTATGCAATGGCTAATTTAGCTTGTGATGCATTAAGTTATAAAGGTCACTGTTTCTAAAGGCTTGATCTGTTTACATGTTTAGAAGCAGCAGGACACCCCACTACCTGAGGAAAAGAGCAATCCCAAGGGTGTTGAATCTCTCTGGCATTCTACACTGATTAGGATATACCTCTCCTTAATAGCAAAGAGTACCAGAAACTACACCCAGGAAGCATCCCTGGGAGCTCTTCAGAACCTCACAGCTGGCACTGGACCGGTAAGTCAGCTTTTTTCCTTTTCTTTTTCTTGTCACTTAGTTCGTGATGTGAATGCATAGAGTTCAGGGCTGTGGTGCAGCTGAGCTCAAATAACCACTGACAAGTCACTGGCTCACTGACGTGGTGAAGGAAAATGGAGAACATTGAAGGGAGAGTCGTACCCAGCAGTGCAGCTTTTCCTTGCTTGGCAAATATGGGGCCTGCTTCTTCTCCCTCTGTGTACATCTCCACGTGTGGGATTTGCTAATTCATTACACAATGACGGATGAGCAGATGTTAAAAGCACTAAAAAAAGTAATTTTGTGGAAGGTAGTCCTGTGGGGAGAGGAGGGCTCTGATACAACAGCAGATTACTTTGGTGTTGAAGAAACTAATGATGTCTGAGGAACTAGCCAAGGAGCACAGGGGTGAAAGAGGGCTTGAAACTTCTTTTGTGTCACCTTCCTTTCCTGTTGCAGCTCATCAGGTTTAAAACTATTTCAAATATGCTTAAACTGACGCAGAGAACTGGCTGTGTGTGGCTTTTTCTGAGGCTCTGCATTCACGGTAATGACAAGGAACTGCCTTTCCACAGATGCCATTCGCAGTGGCCCGGACTGTTGTTCAAAAGGCAAATGGCCTTCCAAGCATCCGAGCTATGCTGCACGTCAGCCACCCCGCAGTGAAGAAGACAGCAGTCTCACTGCTCAGGAACCTGTCTCGAAACACCTCCCTGCAAAGTGACATAGGTGAGCAAAGACTGAGAGCTTGCTCTGCTCTCTTCACATTAAAGTCTTCTGCTTTAAAAAAGGAGAAATGTGCAAAAAAAAACCCCCTGATATGTGAGTTTAGTAGATTTTTCATCAGATATTTGCAGTCACTGTACAAGGTTTAAATTAAAGGGTTTTGCCTAAACAAGGTTTTCACTATATTGCGTATTCCTCATCAGATGTTTCCATTGGTGTTACTTTCAAAAATACATAATTGAAGTAAAATCTACACAGATTTAGAGAGGGAGTTCTTTTTCTGCTTAAAACAGGGTAAAGGAAGGTGAGTGCCAAGTTCTGTGCTGCCACAGCTGCATAATGCTTTGCAAGAAAACACAGAACACCTCTAATTCTTCTAGCAAAGATCAGACTCTCTTTTGTTAGACACAAAGCTTTAGAAGTTTGCAGCCCACACAGTTTTCCTGTAAAATTTTTTTGAGAATGGAAGCTCTAAGATGCTAAAGAAAAAATAGTTCATTCTTTTTGAAGTATCTCATTTCTAAATAGTAGCCATTTCTATTCTGAGTATTCTCGTTTCAATTTATTGTGTATTTAAGACTTTTTCCTACTGATAGGATAAAATGTATTAGTATAATTTGTTGTCCTTTTCTGTGTTCCCACCAAGGGGAAAAGGGGAAATTACAGGTATACAGATGGCTCATGGGGCAGATTAACCTCCAGAATTCTGCAGAACAGTCTCCTGGGTCTTGTTTAATCCTTAGGGAACATTCCCTATTAATGAAAATATTATAACATGCTGTTGGGCTGATTTCAAAGGGAAAATCCATATGGTGTTAAAAATTAAAGGTGGTGCATCCTCCTGAAAGAGAAGGAATTAAACTGATAAGAAGTTGGGATTTCATCAGGAAAAAATAATTTATGAGAGTGTGGGAAAGACAGAATAGCACAAAGCTTTGGGGGCAGGTGCTTCATCTTGCACATTCACAGCCATTTCCTTGCTTTACCCATGGTAGGGAGAACCGGGGGAATTTCTGGTGAACCTTTTCTCTGTCAAAAGATGTTCTTTTTGATTGACGGCAAGCATGTGTGAATTCAGGTCAAATTCCCAAAGAAAAACTTTGGCCAAAGGAAAACATCTGAGAGGGCAAACTGTTTTCTAGATACAAGAGTCTAAATTTATCAAGCAAAATGAACCTACATATCCAATGGAGATAAATTTAATATCAAACATCTCTAAAAAGGAAGTGGCAGCCTGCAGCTGGCACAGGCCTGGTGAGTTCAGTACAGCACATGAGGTATTAATGGATTGTGCATGAGGCAAATTACAGGCTGTCCAATGTAGTGTGGATGCAGCTTAACCAGAATTGTGGGGATGTGATGGAGGGATGAAGCCATGAGTGTGTGTAGTGGGAGCACACAGCTCCCTGATGGGAGAGAATGGGAGGAAAAAGGTAAATCCGCACCTGTTAGTAATGGAACTGCTTGTCTCTCTTCCACCTTCAGCCAGAGAAGTTCTGCCTGATTTGGTGTCGATACTGCCCGAGTGCGTGCCAGGGTCGGACATTGCCTGTGAAACCACAGTGTCCATCTGCTACACCCTGTTCAACCTGACCCAGAGCAGCTCGCACAACGCCCGGCTGCTCCTCAGCGCCCACGGCCTGCCCAAGGTCATCGCCATCAGCATGAATGACAGGTAAGGGGCTCCGCAAGTCTCACACTCTCCCTTCTTTCCCTGGGCAGAAAAGAAACCGCAGCCTCTGCCATTCAGGGAGAAAAACGCTTCATCTCAAGCTACAGGGCAGCTTGAACAAGTCATGTGAATAGAATTGCACTGACTGGGAGATACAGAAAGATCTCTTACAACAATTCTCCCATCCATAGCTAAATTCACCATGTTCTAGCATTTTAAATAATTCCTCAGAAGATAACGGCACAACATTATCTATATTCTGATATATCTATAGTGACTGATCACCAGATCTCATCTGTACCCAAAATGTCTTTTCCTATTCATTGTAACACAGCTCTGATAATCTTTAGCAATAAAATGCAGGGATACGTTTCATAGAACTTACAGAACTGTACTTAAAAATAACTTATGAAGTGGCAGTTTAGAGAATAGATTCAAAATTTAATCATCATTTAATATGTAATCACATGCAATCAATATTTACTCAAAAGATAATTAATGCTTTATAAATACGAATCATTATTCTGTTTGCCTTGCTCTCCCTTTGCAAAATGAAAGAGGAAATAAATCTCAGTAAAACAGGCCTCATGAGGCCCTGAATAGTTTAAATCCTGTCTAACTAACCTGAGATTTTACCTACTGGAAAGATTCTTTCAAATGTTTGTTGTGCTGAGGTGTATTTTCCTCAGCTGAAAATGAATAGTATGATAGCTGATATGAGATGTAGGGTACAGAGCACTTGATTTCTCCCCTAATTCTGAAGAACGAGTGAAGCAGGGAGGCATGTTTCATTTGTTTCAGCAATAAGGACAGCATGAAACATGCTACAGTACCTCAAGGGTAGCAAACCAGCATTGAGGAGTAACAAGAGGCAAAACAAATGCTCTGAGGTTATGTGTGCTGAAGTCTGTACATGCACTGTGATTATGATGTGGGAATTTAAATATGTTTTATCATTCTTTTTGCAAAATTGCAGCAATATGTTCAGCAAAGCCAGCAGGGCTGCTTCAGTCCTCCTCTACTCCCTGTGGTCGCACACCGATCTCCACAGTGCTTACAAAAAGGTAAGCACAAAGAAAAATAATCTGTCCTTTTAGACCTAGAACCCTCTTATTTGTCCTCTGGGGCCCTTAGCATTCCTGCACATTTATGAGTCAACCTATGATAGGATTTCACGTGGTCCCTGAATTTGGTTTCCTGTTACTTGTACGTAATCCTGTGTAAGTAATGCCTGGCCTTAATTTTTGCTCATCTGTGTTCATGCTCTCTCCCTCTGTGGTTTTATATCTGCTGGCAAAGCTTATGAAAAGTGTTGCTGCTGCCTGCCAGAAGTGTCAGATGGTGAGAAGTGATGCAGAGTAGGTGACCATCCACACTGGCTGAACCAGCCTGGCACAGAGGATCTACGGTGCCAGCAAAAACAAAGGCAGGGCGAGGCAGCTTCCTGCTTCGAAACCAGAGCGGTTTTGTTCTCCTCGTTGTTTGCGTGGCCTTGGTAGCCCAGGTGTCAGTTATAATCAGACAAAACCTAGAGCCCAGGAAAGGTGTTGGCAAACATTTACTGCCACAGTCAAATCAAACAAAAAATGACCAGCATGAGTTTGCCAACAAACCAGTTTGTTTCTGGCTTGGTTTTTTTGAAGCTCTGTAAATGCTTTTTTAACACAGAGCTGAGTTAACTTCCACCTACCTACCTTCACCCTGCATTGCAAACCGTTTTCAGTCCTTGTTTGTTTGATGTTCAGAATTTGACACTTCAAATTCCCTATAACCTAAAACTGTTCCAAGTTCTCAAGCTAGCCTTTAGCATTTATTATTCAGCTGTTTCTCTTTGTAGAGTTTTTTTGGTTGAAATTTGCTCCAAAAAAGTTTCTTAGCATAAACTTTAGCAGTGTTGCTTCACACTTAGCAGTACTGCCCCACAAACCAGAAATCCATGTTCAAGAATAAGAATATAAATTCTTAACCAGATTTTGTCTCTGGTTTTTTACAACTGCATTCCTGACTTTACTGTACAGCAACATCCCTGGTGGCAAGAATTTTCTGAAGTCACTGCTAGTTTAGGAATTCCTGTAAGACACGTTTGTCAGACCTGATTTTCAAAAATGTTGATTACTTGCTGTTCCTGTGCAAATCAAGTCCCTTAGATACACCAGGTATGACACTGAAAACTTCAGAACCATCTAATGCCTAGACATTTTTGAAACTTTAGTCTAATAAGCTGCAGAACTCACTTGATCAAATAAAATGGATGAAATACTCAGTCATTTTGGCATTGCCCTGTGTTCTTTGTTCTGACAGGGTTAATCTCAGCTAGTTTAAGCTCAGCTATTAGTCACCTAAAAGTTAGGATTCTGTAGAGCTGAGCTAGAAGAACAGGCTCCCGGTAGAGTCAGTGGAGAGAGTTAAGCAATTCCAGTTATTCATCTCATCTATCTTAGACTAAACGAGCACTGCCTGTTCTGTCTCTGTGACTGCACAGGGCTCTGCCTAGACCCCTGCCATGGCTCCACATTTAGCTTTCAGGCAGCTGGGCCCACCC
This sequence comes from Eulacestoma nigropectus, assembly GCA_013397775.1. Classification (NCBI taxonomy): domain Eukaryota; kingdom Metazoa; phylum Chordata; class Aves; order Passeriformes; genus Eulacestoma; species Eulacestoma nigropectus. The sequence continues at coordinate 627,825 of VZTE01000433.1, read as the reverse complement.
TGCCCTTGCAGAATCAGCACTGAAGATGACGAATTTTTCTGTTTCTTTCATTCCAAAGGCTGACTTTAAGAAGGCGGATTTCATCAACAGCCGGACCACAAAAGCCTATAACTCACTAAAAGATTGAATCAGAGCGTAACACCACAGAAGACAGAGATCATACAGCAATTAATGTAACCATCTTCACATGGTTGGTGTTGCCATCATGAACCAGAAAGTATCTCAGAAAAAAAAGGATTTTATTTTCTATAAGGACTTGAGTGGCCAGAGAGTAGCTTTTTTGAGTTTTTAATCCTAATCACTTTGTTGTCACTTATATATTGATATAAGAATAACCAAAGATGGATTCTCCAGGATGTCTGAGATGAAGTTTCATCCAGGTTTACCACTAGTCAGAACTCCAGATGACTGCCTTTGTTCTATACAGAGGAGTTTGAAATGCTGGTTGGCAGCAAATTCTTTTCAGACTTTTATACCAAAAGTTTTCTACAGTGGATAAGCATCAAGTGCACTGCTCAGAACTTAATAGTTTTTCACTCTTTTGTTTCTTCACACAAGCTAAATAAGACTCTCCAAACTCCATGAGTATGCACAAGAAGCTGTTTCACTACCTGCATTATAAAAGCACCAATGAAGTTAAAATTACTATTTTTGTATCGCTTGTTTTCATGGGCTCACTGGTTCCTAAGCCTCTTTCCATTGAGATTTCATCAGTAACAGAAGCAAAACTGATTTTACATAGATCTTATCATCCCTTGCTCCTCTCATCCTCCCTCATGTGGCTGTTGCATTTTATCTGTGTCCAGAAAAGGTTTCAGCTACAACCACTAGGTTTAAGGCACTATGTTTCAGACACTTTAGGCTGCACTTAGACCCATCATTCTTTGCTAGTTGGTGGAGAAATTATTTGTGGGTGATTCAGCGATTATTTTAAGAAAATTGCAATTTCAAAACAATTCTGCTGATAATCTATATATAATAAAGGGAGTGTGGTCTTACCTTTATTTTTGAAGTAATAGACATACACACGAGAGGTTGGGCTCTGTGCTGATTAATGAATTCATCTGATCCTGCTTCATCTTCTCTTGCTTGAAATGATCATCCTCCCTACAGCAATTACATGCAATGTGATAACTTTAGGACTATGCCTGTACATGTGGGAATTGGTAACAGGAGGGAAAAAAATTCCTGAGCACCTGAAGGTTGTTTTCATGATACGATGCTCAAGATGGTAAAAAAGCACTAAAAAAAACCCCATCTGCTATATTTAGTAAGTCAGATTTTTCTCAAAAAAACCCAGGGGTTAGATTGTCCATTAAATCAATAGGAAATTCTTACATAAATATTGAGTTATCAGCTGATGTGATCTGGCATTACTCTTCTGAAATTAGGGGAGGTGAGCTACCTGTATGGCAATGGATATTTTGTCATGTGTATTTTCAAGCCCTGCTGCTCAAACAGAGCCATCCTGTACCCTCACACTGAACTCCTGAGTTATTACAGCAGGAGCTATTACAGCTGTTCTTGTCCAGAAGGAGATGCAAAATCCTTGGAGTAGGGACCTCACAGAGCAGGTCACCATTCATTCGCCTCTTCATTTCAACACTCCTGGCTAAAGGTCTGGCTCCTACCAGAAACTTAGAACCAGTGGGTTGTACCACTGCACTGTGTGTCCAAACGTATTTCTGGGTATCAGGGAGCTGAATTCTGCTGGTACATGCACATAGTTCTCCGAGGAGTCCCAGAAAGTCCCACACGTGCAGACAGAACAGAACGTGCACCGGGGAGGTCAGCAAACAGTGCTGCTTTCCCGTCACTGATCATTTTCAGAGGGCTGTTAGTCCTCCACATTTGCTTTGCATAACTCAAATCAAATGCACTCCTGTAGGAGGTTTTAAAAATACTATTATTTTTTGTAAGATGTCATATTCAAAATACTGCAGGTCCAAAAACAACACGGGGAAAGGGAACTTACAGCACCGCATGTTGAGGAAATTGTTTTTATAATTTTTTCAAATATGATAGAAAACAGACAATTAAAGTCCAACTTTCTCTTCTAACTTGTTAACCCAAGTAACACTGCATGTGCCATGAATGAATAAATACCAGGAAACCTGGACAAGTCTACTTTTACTGCCTAAAAAGAAGTGGTCAGCAAAATTAATGTACAAAGAGTAAACCTGACTACAGCGTAGCATAGGAATGAAGAATTGCAGTCTAAAAGATCAGGCAGGGAGCTTTTAGAAATACTCACACCTTTAGTTTTGCTAACTCACATGCTATTTAAAAAACAAAACAAACAATGGTGCTGGGTACTTTTAAATATATGTGTACGTCTCAGTAAGATGGCCTTAAAAAGGAAATGCAAAGTTTTTGGGTTGTTTCTATTGATGCAGTGATTTTAAAGGTCTTTTTCAACCTAAATGAATCTATGATAGTGCCCCTTTAAAATCAAAGCAGTGTTCAAAAGTCACAAAGATGTATCTCAGGCCTGGCAGCAACACGAGAAACATGAGACACGCCTTACTACAACTGATCTCCTACTTGTATGCAATCAAAAACATTTCAGCAGGACTCCAAAGAAAACAAAGCAGAGAAATAATAAAGTGCTCTCTCTAATGCAAAAAATCTGTCTTTGGTCTTTTTGTTATTAGTGAACCTACTTGGCTGGGATGCAGCAAATGTATTTTCAAGCCTTAGCCCTTCCTTCAAAAGGGCAAATTCATTTTTAAATTAAATCTAGGTATGGAGACTTAGATTTTTCTGCAACAGGACAGTGTTACTGAAGGCAAGCTGTGTAATGCTCCTGTTGGCATCAGAGTCCTCCTGCAAATAGTTTCTTTGTCCAGTTTTGCTGACCTGTCAAACCACCCAGAATCTGCTGGTTTTAACCTCTCTTTACTTGGTATTTGCCAGTAAACTTCACCATGGGCCACTGGAGATCTCAAAAATGATTAGAATCATCCTCACCATAGTCTCGGACTTGGGAAATAGAACATTCCCACTTACTCTTTTCCTTAGAGGAGATTTGAAACTTGGAATTTAAACATGCTGAGCAGTGCCCAAAGAGTCTTTGGCTGAACAAGGAACTGACCCCAGGTCCTCTTGTCTTGTGTCTTAACCACAACCCAGTACAACCACCTTTCATGGAATTGTTTTAGTAGGAACTCTTACATAGTACAGATAATTTTGTGGTAGATTATAGACATTGCCAGAGAATTAGTCATTCCTTTCCTCATTTCATCCTCCTACTTTATTTTCTGCTGTCACTGCTCCTAAACATTAGTGCTTTTTCTTCTCCCTCCCTTCCTAAAGCTAATTAAACTATTTAAATATTGCATTATTTTGTGCATGGACACAGGGTTTGGGTTACTTGGCTTTTTTGTCAGGTTTTTTCTTTTGAGGAGAAACATGCTGTCTATTAAGAGAGGTTCAACCTCCCCTTCTGGGCCCGTAAAAAAAACTGCAGGTGAAATGAGCTGGCACCGTCATAGGCCACACACGAGAGCCCCAGCCCTCGCCTGGCTACTGTTTAGCCCAGCAGCCCGTGCTCCAAAGGCAGCTCACTGAAGCTGAGGGCACTCAGGCTGCCTGTTTGTGTGTCACCACACTTAGGTTCCAGCTTGACAGATTTTCCCGTCTTTAGATTTCGGGGCCAAAAAGCCCAACATTGTTGCTTCACAGCCCTCTTGGGGGATGGTTCATGAGCTAGCCAGATGAGCAGTCACACAGTGAATCATGCACAAGCTATGCAAAGTGTTGAGATCTGGTGCTTCCCAAGTTATTTCAACTCCAGCAGCTGCTCTTCCATTCCTTTACTTAAACTGCTGCTGATTAAAACCTCAGTTTACATTCCTGACTCATACTCCAGACCTATCCCATGGGGAAGATAACATGACCTTAAGGCATCATCTGATATGAGACAAAGATCTGGGAACAGAAATCAGATGGGAGGAAATGCGTATTTGAGCTCAACATCACAGCACACCAAGGACAAGCCCTGAAACATCAGATATTGGTGCAACCATGTGAGTTATGCCTGGCACATTGGTTTAGATATTGCACAGCATCTGCCTCCTGAAAACCCAGCAGGGATACTCAAATACACCAAAGACAAAGGGCTTTAGTGCAGACATTACACACAGATCAGGGGTTTGCCTTTCTCTACAGGCTTACTTTGGATATATTAATAGGTTTGCATATGAAGGGGAAGTAAACTAATTTTGTCTTATTTCACATGTTCAGAGCTAAAAACATCATAAAATACACATTAGAGGCACTCTAGGCTTAGGATCAGAAATTAGAATTTGCTTGCATCCTTCCTTCAGCTGTGTCTTCCAATGCTGTACCCAGTGTGACTGTAAATAATTCAAGTTTAGGAACTTAACATTTCTTTAACAATTTTTCAATTATTCAACCTAAGCTCCCGTTCTCTTGTTCTTAGTGCTCTCTCAGACCAGCCTAAATATGCACAGATACAGAGAGGAGGAAGCAGGCGTATCCTTAGCAGCTACAATTTAGAGCCAATACTGCAAATATCCCCACGGTATCAGGGGCTTCTGGACACGCCCGTGATCACAAAGCAGCACCATGACCATGACAGGGAACAGGGACACCAGCTGCAAATCCAGTGCTCATCATCAGGCAGTTTTTTCCAGTGCTGACCACTATTCCCTCCAAATCTGCACAAGGCCGTCTCTTACCTATGCCTGCATTTTGCAGGCTCTAATTTGTAATCAGCCATAGGACTATGAATCAAACTACCACCACTCACACTCTGAAAGGGGCTGGGTCCCCAAAATCCCCACCCTGCTCTTCTTTCTGGGGTTCAGAAGGACATCACTACTACCTTGATTGTAAATAAACATCTGGATCCTCCTGCAACTTCAGTAAGAGGTCTTCAGTTAAGGTCTTCCTCAGTTCCAGAGAAATTTAAAGGCATTTTTTGACCCTCAGAATTATGTCCTTACTGTGTTTTCACCAGAAAAGGAACTAGCCACGTCTGAGCTACAGAAAAACAATAGTGATAGGGGCTTTTTTAGCTGCTGCCAAGGAGGGTAAAATCTTTCAGAAAGTTCAGAAACTTTCTGAAGCCCATGAAGGTCATAAGAAAATGGGCTCCAGCCAGAATAGCTGTGTTTGGCTTGGAATAACAACAAAATAAATCAGTAATGTTGTAGTATCAGTGTTGAACTCTGCCTGGAAAGCACACTGTGCCTTAGGATACATGAGCTCACTTGAGTTTTAACTCAAAACTCTGGACATTGGGCTTAGCCCGATTAAAAACTGTGTATGAGTTTAAACCTTGCACAGTTCTTAAAGACTGGAGAACCTTGGCAAGCATTGCATTGCAGTTACAACACAGCAGCACGCAGGATGCTGCAGTGAGAGCAGTGGCAGCATTATGTCTTTCTGAAAATTAAAATAGGGATTCTTAAGAAGTTTCTTCTTTCCTGATGCTGGGAAAAAGGTGCTCTAAATATATGATACGTATAGCCTTGAAATACTATTTTTTTAATAGGATAATATTTGTTATTTTAAAAGCATATGGACAAAGGTAGAGTTTTTAACACAAAGGGAGGCTGGGATGAGAAACTCAGGTCTGATGATATATTTACATGGTGATAAAAAGGAGGATCTACAAAGCAGTATTTGCACCAGCACTGTAGGGAGTTTTTGTGGTTTGTTTTGTTTTAGTGGTACTACTACTCAACCTGAAATTACTTAAAACATGGAAGTCAAAAACTGGTGCTTTGGACAGCAGTAATATTCTTGCAAGTATTATTGCAAAAGAACTGGCACAGTTTAAATGACACAAAGAGATGGAGGAAAGATTATCTTCTGCTGTGAAAGATTGGAGCAGAGGCCTTTGAAAGAATTCCTCCTGAGTACACAGCATGGATTACCCATCCTCCAAGCACAGGTTTCCTGATTACATCAGTTGTTTTCTGCTGTTGTGAAGAGAGGTGGACAAATTCGCCGTTACCTCAGGGCTGTAATTAACCCATTGTGAAGGTTATTATGGATAATAAATAGGCCACAATGAATTCTACAGTCGGTAATATGCTCACCTATGAAAGAAGAGCTATTTAGTGCACCTGAAAGGCACGGACCTGTGTTTTACAAAGCAACCTCATGTTCTTCACATCCACTGTAGTGGCTACAGATGAAGATTTGTTAAACAGGCATTTTAAAAAAAAAAAAGAGAGAGAAAAAAGCATAAGAATCTGAGGTGGCCTGATCTAAGAAGGTGTTTATATGTGGATTTAGAAGTTGAGCCCCATTGTTACCATTTTGTGTATTTTCCAATAGAAATGTGTCTTCAAATCCTAATGTCCTGACTCAAAATGAGAACAAAAACAAGTCCAGCACCCCCAGCCTTATCCAACACAGCAGAGCACTGGAGCAGCTTTGGAGGAACATTTACTTTCCATGTGCAACACTCCCTGTGTGATTTCAGTGACAACAAGTCCAGCACATGGTGGATACTCTGTCATTGCACACACCTGCTTGTCCCACAGGACCAGGGAGCTTCCTGCCCCATTCCTGAGCCATCTGAATCTCTGCCCATCTGCCTTAGAGCCGTGGGATGGATGCTTGGTCAAGGACCATTTGAACAAATCTGCACAACACAGCAGCCTGGGTGGGCTCTGAACAGCACAGAGGCAAACGCTGCTCTCTACCTGTCCTGTGGGCACTCACTCCATGGAAAAAATGCACTTACCAGCATCAATCAAACAGTCCTGTCCCTTGTGGCTGGCAAAAGCCTTGGGAAATGTGTGCCTGCTCTCAGGTTCTCCATTAAAGTCAGCAAACAGCAGCGAGCTGATTCCCAGCAGGAAAGAAAACAGAGGTAATGAAGGTGTAGCCCTGGACAGTGGTCCCTGATGTCTCACGTGTTCATAACAACCACCTGTGGCAGATGCATATTTTGCTCTGTACCTGCTTCCACTCCTGCAGTCAGGCAGTAGGACCTCGGCTAGAATTTTTTTCCTCAAGAGCCACAAAGCAAAAATAAAATTAAAATTCAGTGTAACATCTCAAGTCTGAAAAATATTTTATCACAATTCTAGTAAAACATGAAATTCTTGTTAAATGCTCATGACCCTGTGGTTTGGGCAAGAAGACACCCTCCTGACCGCTGGCAGCATCACTGGCAAGGCTTCTCTCCTTCACCCCAGGCAGACCCCAGGATGTTTAGTTCTGGCTGCAAGCAAAGCCCCAGCAGGACCCACTGACTTCACAAAAAGGACAGCAAACAGCCCATAGTTCACACTGGCTGATGCTGCTGTCCTTTAAGCAGAGGCACCTTTATTGGAAGGGGACAGATTCATTTTTACATGCGTGTCATTTAACAATTGCTTTTTCAGGGTAAGAAGGAGGAAAAGGAGAGGAGAGTTTCTGTGAAGATCTTGCCAACATTCTTTCTCCTTCTGGGCCGCAACAATAACTCTCCTCCTAAACCAAGCAAAATATGATTCTTCCCCACCCTCTTCTAAGATAAATCAATTACTGGTTTTTTGGGATGTCTTGTGTACAGCAGGCGTGCTGAAATGTGCATGCATGCTATAAAGTACAAATTGTTTTTGCTCTGGCTTAGGAGACAGTCTCTGAAGGTGACAAAGTTGAGACCAGACATAATCCAGCAGTCCTATCTCTGCTCCCACATCAAAGTCAGTTCCATCTCCTGTAAATTTAGCAGTGAAGCCAGGGTAACACATTGCTTACCTCTGTAAAATCCAAAACCTCAGACACAGAAAATTCACCACAGGGTTGAGGAAAAGGAAGGTCTCAAAACAAAGGAAGTCAAATGTGGCCTGAGGATTTTCCTGCCAAAACAAAGTGAGATACATCTGTTTGGGTCCTTCTTCATTTCAACAGTAGCTGTGTTGACAGAGTGGTGGCTCCCAGGGCTACAGGGGATACATCAGGAGATGCAGCCTTGCTCACTGAAACTTCATTTACATGGAAGGTAAGTTCTGAAGGGACAAGAGAGCCAATGTCTTATGCTTATTTATTATTCATTATTCCCTAAAGAGCTTTGATGGGAAGCATCTTCAGTAATATTATTCCAGTTGTTGGTGTCCTCTAATTGCCCACACATACTTCTCAGAAACTGTATCTCAATGGTTGGTGGAAACACCCCAGCTCCAGCATTTCTGAATAAAGTGGTATTTGACAGCCCTGCATGCTCGTATTTCCTCCTGACAACAGGTCACTCACCTGCCACTGGCTTCCACCCACGGCTGAATTTAGCAGGCTATTCCCATACTGCATCATTTGCCATCTCCTCCTTCCAACTGTGACTTTTTCAAACCTGTGTATCTCTGACCCTTGTAAGTTGCAGATAAGAAGACGGATAAGCTTTCTCACACCTGTACTGTGCAGTTCTTTGCATTTGCCTGGTTACTGCATGCACTATAAAGTCTGTTTGGAGTAATTTTTTAAAGTCTGCTGATATGAGACCCCTGTCCCCATAAACAGCTCTTTACTCTGAGGGGTTTTGACGGTGAGCAGGGATAGGTTTGTGAAAGCTGAGCTTGTAGTTTGGTATGAACAATGATGTGGTAAAACTTCAAGTTACAAAAAAAATTTTAAATCACCACACCTTGGATTTTCAAGTTCTGTTAAAGGATTTCTGTAACTGAAGCTGTAACTCATATTCTTCCCCAGCAGTAAAGTAGCACAGCATTTAGACTGTTTAAAACTCCTTCATGCTCATTGGTCTGTACTTTTTAAGTGTCTGGCAGTTTGTAAAGCAACCTACAAATACCTGAAACCAAGCCCCAGAGATCACAGAACCAAACTTGTTCCAGTAGTGGAAGGTGGTAAAGCAAGGGGCAACAGGGCAGCAGCACCATGCTGAGGCATGGGAGATTCAGGTTGGGCATTAGGAAAAAACTTCATACCAGCTCACTCATGCCATGCTAGAATGCCATAGCCTCTCTGGCTATCCAGAGAGGTCAGAGATGCTCCATTCCTACCACTTTGGAAGACTTGGCAAGAAAAAAGCAGCTTGGTAACTCAGTATTTCCTATTCTGTGCACAGTGCAAGTGGTTACAGCTCCAGTTGCTCCCCTTTAGTACAATACAATTTCTTTAGGATTTTAAAACTTCTTGTCATAAAGTGAAACCAGTTTAGGCTTATGGGGATAGAAAAAAAATCTTTCAGGTAACTTTAACTGGAGACTGGGAAATATTTTCCCCTTGAAGGAAAATTCATCCCCTCGATGGTAATTCAAACTCCAAGTGGCCCTGCCTAGCTACATGGAGCAGACAGAGGAACATCAGTTCCAAGTAACATTAGCATTACCTGGGTTTGGCAATGACACCAGAACAAGATGCTTGTTTGATCCTTTTCTCATTCCCCAGCACAAAGCTTAGTTTCACAACAAAGCAGGTAGATTTTTCACAAGTTTTGAATGCTTCTGTGCTTCTATGTTGTTGCTGTTGTTCTAATCAAGCCACCAGTTCTGCTTCCAAGAAAGTTCATATAACCCATATCTGAAATGAAAAATACAAGTTTGAGAGAAAAAGCAGTTGCTTACACACTTTCTTGAAGTGGGTCTTAAAATCACCACTATAAAAGAGCTCCCCCATATCTATTTTCAGGATCTACTGTACTTTTGCATGAGCTTTGATTTTCCATAATGGTGACAGCTTCCTTCACCATCCTTTTTATCCACTTATGCTCTCCTTTCACTAGAGGTCTCACATTACAGCTGTAAGAGTCACCATCAGCCAGACCTGGCCAGCTCTGGAAATTCCTTTAATCGGCTCCCTGATCAGGAGCTTATATGTGAGCCCCACATAAAGCAGGTCACACCCCCCTTAAGAGATAACTTAAAGGATGTTGGGTCTTGCCCAGCTGATGAGTGAGCAACCCAGTCAGCTGTCAAAAAGGTCTCAGACACAGGGAGGAAACTTGACCTTGTTTATCAGCTGTTTCCACCAGCTATAATCCAGATGAATTCAAATCGTGGGCCACCAGTGCAAATATTTGCATAATGTGAAACTCATTTTTCTCATTAAAGTTGCCATGCTAGTTTTAATAAGTATTTTAAGTAGTAAATATTAGAAGTAGTTAAATATTAGAAGTGCTAGGTCTCTGATTACAGATTCATTTTGGCTTATGGGTCTTCACTTTTTTTTTCTTTTCTTAAAGGTAGACTAAAAGTAGGGGTGAAGAGGAGAAGGATAATAATGTACTGTTTGAAATTTTGGAGCTTCTTTCATAATTAATATGATAACTTAGAAATTGGGTTTATTCTGCTGCCTTTTTTTTCCCAGCAGCCTGAGTCAGAGGTCCTAGTTCACCTGGGAACCTAGATAAAAACAAGCCATGTATTAAAGTGCCCAGGAAGACTGAGAGCATATTTTTAAACCTATTTAGAAACCTTGTTCCTACTTAGGGAATGGAGAAAGACCTGGGATAGACCTGTGGATTGCCGTTAATAGATGGGTAAAGTTTGTACTGCATCTGTCACTTAGTAAATGCTGAACAAAGCGAAAGGAAAAGACATCATAACCTAGGAGGGAAGAGCCCAAAATTGCAAGAAAGAACTTCATACTGAAATCATTTACTTGTTATGCCTCCAAGGCAGAATCCTGCAGCAATCTGCTATTCTAACAGCAGTAATAAAGTCAGAGGTAGATCATTCATAAGATAAACCCAGTGTTTCCTTCTTAGTCGATGTAAAATTCAAGGGATGCCTGCCAACTACAGCCTCAGTTGTAGTTCTGTGAAAATACATAACCTAGTCAGCAGTAATTGATAAAAAATGAGTTAATCCAGTCCTTACAAACCTGAGATGCAGGCTGTCCTGACAGCCCAGGCACTGAGTCCAGATACAAGGCACCGAGTAAGCAGAATTAAGTGGTTTAGGAACCATCAAAAACCTTGTCATAAGGGAAAACTTCATCCTGGATTATTCCTTTCAGGATGTTTGAAGCCTTAAGAAGCCTAGTCGCCATCACAAGTCACATATAAATATTGGAATTTTTATTCCTAAAGCATGCAAGCACTTTAAGAAAAAAGCATATAATGCCACTGATGTACAGAACTTCCCTTTAATATTGCACATCTAAGCCTCTGCTTACAAAGTACAAAAGTAAGAGGAAATAACAGTCTGAACACTGTGCTCAAACTTCATTCTCTGGATAAATGCTATGGTTCAGAATGTACTGCAGGAAAAGACCAACAAGTTTTACCTGTTCTTGAAGAGTTTACTGGATTCCCACACCCAAAGGTATTCTGTTTATTGTTGCTCACCTGTCAGATCAATGAAAGCCTCTGGGCACCAGTGAAATCTCCTATGAACAGGGTGCCCTTCAAAACAATCAGTTTTCTCTGGTGTCAGGTAGAAGAGCTGATTTAACCTCACCTTTGCCATCTCAAACACACAGGGACTCCATTCCTTCAAATATCCACCTCAGACCATTTTCCAGGGGACAATCCACACCACTTCCTCAGCAAAGCACTGATGTGGTACTTTGTTGTTTGTTGTTGTTGATATTGCTTTTTAATGCTTTGAAAAAGCTCATTGAAAGGACCATTTTGGCACCAAAGGGAATCTTCTGTCTGCTGGGAGCGCACAAGTATGTGAAATGATGATGTGCTGCCTTTCAAAGGTGGCAACCAGCAGGTGCACCAAGCACTGCTCTGGCTTGTTTTTTGGAAACATGGATTATATATATAGTGACATGAACTGAAAGCACCTGCTTCAGATAAAGTGCTTTATTTTGTTGCTTCCTGGTAAATTACTTTTGATAGCTGTTGAACAAACTTGATACCAAAAAGCGTGGACGCTCTAAGCAGAACTACCAGCATTCACAAGCATTTGGACTGCAATATGCACAGCAGGTTCAGGAGTTGGTTGGGTGTTACTTCACCTCCAAGATTAAATAACTATCAGCTTATCAAGATTTTTTTTTTTTTTTTTTGAGATTTATTGTTTCTGACAGACTAAATATATTCAGCAACTCCCACACATATTTATTTTAGGAGCTTTCTCATTCAAATATGATACCTCAAGGGCATTCTTTTGCCAAGAGAGCTTTCATATCACCTAGGCTGTTTCTGGAAAGGTGTGAAATCTACTCAAGCACACCAAATTCCAATGTCTCTCTCAATACACCTGTGCGTTTGAGTGTTTCTGTACCAGTTTATGTGCAAGGATTATATTAAGAACGCCCTCAAGAATAAAGGGAAAAAAAAAAGCCAACTATTGAAAGTTAAGAAGGACCAACAGTAAAACTACATTTTTTAGCCTGTCCTCTCACATTTCCAGCAGATGCTCTGCATTGGAATGGAGAGAAAGGGTCTGATCTTGAAATTAAATTACAATCTCAATGACAGTCTAATGGCTACGTCCACAAGAAGTCACATTACTTTAAAAGTAACGCAGCCTGTGCTGGTAACAGTAATTTTTGACCCAGCCTCAGTGCTCACAAACACTTCATCTGGCTGAAATGCTCAGATGCCCTCAGATGCCAGATGCATGTTGGCAACAGAGTGGCGTTCTAAAAATTAGTGCACCTTTTTTTTTTTCTTCTCAGAAGTATTAAAAACCACACAGGATAATTACAACAGTTCTGCAACCCAGGCAGAATGCTGAACCTGCCTGAGCCATTCTCTCACTTGAAAGTGACACACCAATTACAAGTTTCATTTGGCTGGGGGCTTTAATTTACTACATTTCAACATTCTGCTGAAGCTGTAGCTTCGTTTCCCACTGCACAGGCCCATCCCATGCCAAGGGAGGGCCAGATGCAGAGATAACGCTGAGCAGAATTTATTTGGCAACTCACCCCCACAATCCTGAAAGGAGGCATTTAGGTGCCAAGTTTAGACAGAAGCTTCTGCTACATTTTGACTATTGCCTTTGAAGCACGTCTGCAGTGCCTTTAGGACCACAAAGTGGGGCTCCATGCCAAAAGGTAACTGTAGAAAAGTAAGAATGTGGCATATTTACAATATTGAATATTAAATGCACTCTGCATGGACAAGAGCAGCAGTAATTTATCTATCAACTGTCTCGGCAAATTCACCCTGCACCTAAAAGAATACAAATGCAGAAAAGCAACCAGACCCTGTTTCTCCCTCACATTGCAAAGGAGAATTAGAAGGGCAAATAGCTCAGGTAAACTAGAACAGCTGGTTTTTCTAGCCCAGTTTAAGCAAGGAACCCCTTGTTAGAAACAATCCCTTCGTATTTCAGAGTACCCTTCTCATAATGTTAATAATAACCATCCATAAAAGCACAGGCTTCCAAAACATTTCTGCCAGAATCAGAAAAAAAACATACAAGAACACGTGGGCCAGGAAGGTCTGCCTGCCAGGGAGGACAGGATCCAACAGCTCTTTTTAAGAACTGTTTGAAGATCCTGACTGCAAACTGTCAGTGCATACTCAGAATTTATTAAAGCTTTGTGCAAAGGTAGTTCCTTTAATGACACTACTAAAACCATCTTCTAAGCATTCAAAAAAACTGCATTTCTAGCTTGGCCGGGATGGAAGAAGACAGCTTAATTAGAACAACCAGATTTTCAGACAGAGCATACCATTTGGTATTTCAGCTCTGTAATTTTATAGCTCTGCAGAAATTAACTTGCAGAAGCTGATATCTGCTCAGATTTCTCCTTAAGTTAATATGCTTCCTTTCACAGGGAATGCTCACCTCGTGTTTATGCTAATAAAGTTAGTCCTCATTATTTCTATCTCACCTATGCTGTATATTCTCTTCCATTTCTAAACTACAAAGGCCAACAAAAAAAATTATTCCAGTAAGGCCTGTGGCATGTCCAGCTAAGAAACCATCAAGCGAAGTTTGAACGGTGCTACTTTCGGTGTCTGAACTGCTTTCTCTTTAGTTTTACACAGCATCAGAATTGGCCGAGTCAAATGCACAAGGCCGTTTCCAAGTTCTCCCATAGGCTCAGTGCTCTAAGAGGATGAAAAATACTACAAGAAAAATGTCGCTGGGATAAAGGAGATAGGTGAAACAAGACAGATTGGATGGAAAATAAGTTAGTCACCACTCTAATAAAATATATATTGCAGTTGTTAGGGTTTGGCAAAACATATTCTAGAATGTGCAAACTGCCATAATCTCTGGAGATAACCAGTTATCTCCAGCAGAAGTGGTGAGGTTCCAAAGGGCCACAGGATGGTAAGAAGAGGACTTATCACTAGAGAGGGTAAAAAGCAGATCAGTAATCGAGAGAACAGTCAAACCAACTTGACCTCTGGGATGACATATTAATCTCCGTGCCGACAATAAATAAGGACAGTCTGAAAGTCCCTCATTCATTGCCTGCTAAAGATTTACTAGGTGTCACCCAGATTTGAAAAATGCTTCTCCCATTGAAATTTGGCAATGGTACACGAGTAGATTTCCTAGTTTGCCCTCACCACTGCATCTTCTCACAAACTCAACAAAAGACTGGCATCAAGCAGAAAGATGGCCTGTGATTTAATCGACTTTGAACTGAACTGAAAACAGTCTGAAAGAGAAAAAAAAATGGATGAAACCAAAGAATGATAGCCTCAAAGTATTAGGAACCACCAGCTAATTGTATTTTGAATGTCTTCATAAAGAACACTTTTCCAGTCTGATACCCTTGATGACTAGTTTTCAACTAGTTGCTAATGGCAAGTACTTGCAATGCTTCCTTAGTGAGGTTAATCAACACAAGATAATTCAGCAGCTTTGTGGAGCATTTAGAAGCTCAAATCTTGCTGAAAGATATTTACTGTGGAAAGTAAAGCCAAACAGCCATCAGAGCATCATACAGGACTCAGAAATCTCGATGTTCAATCTGGATGTCATTGCTGGCTCAGAGCATGGGTTTGTATTAGTTTAAACCAACTTAAATGGTTGCTTTTCCTCCCTCATGACTATACTTTCCCTCTACCTTCCCTTGCATCAATTCTGGCATTTATTTGACTCCTCTTTGTCTGTTTTTCACCTTTGCTGAGGCTCTTTTGAGCCTGTAGCTCTACAGCCAGTTTGCCTGGGTGTCAGGCGTGTGTGGCATTCACCAGGGCAGGCACACACAGCCAGGCACAGGCTGAGGCTCTGCCTGCAGACGCCCCTGCACATTTTGCTCTGGCGCGTCACCAGCCTTGGCTATGACTCTGACATGCGTGACCTGACGGGCACCTCACCTATCAGAGGAGAGAGACTCTTGCTGCCATCTTCAGGAGAAATCAAGACCACAGTGACAGTAACCGGATCTCTTAGGTATCCTTTCTTGCTGTTATTTCACACGATTGATTGGTATCAAGTGCCTTTTGGTCAGGTTGCCAAGTCCCATCACAGGTGTCCAGCCAGTCAGATCACTGGCCAGACTGTGATGCCACACCTTCAGGTCAAGGCTTTCAAGGAACAATAAAGTGAGCCAGATCCCATGACATCTGGTGTTAGCTGATCAGAAGAGAAGCACTCCAGGAAAAAGTCTCCAGTGTTTGCATGCATGCCCGTCATGCCAGGCCATCATGCTCCTTTCATGCAGTGAGCCAGGAGAGTGGGTCTTAACCTTTTATGTTAGTCTGGAAAGGGCTTCTCCCTTTCTCTTTCCTTCAGAAGACAAGAGTCATCCTTTCTTCAATGTCTTCTCTTGCTCAAAGCCATTTGACTCAGGTCCCAGACCTGCACCTCGTTCCTAGGGAGATGAGAAAAACCAGAAGCTTTGTTGCTCACATTGCTTCATGATCATGGATGATGTTAACTGCCCCCAAAGCAAATAATTTCAGGAAGCATTCTCTTGCCCACTGAGTCAGGAACACAACCACTAAACAAGACATAAAGATACATATCATAGCTCTTTATTTCACTCATCTCAGAAGACCTGCAGCAGCATGTCTAATGTGTGACTCACAAACCCACATTGTTTGGATACTACCTGGTAACTTAAAGCCTCGCTTCTGAAATGCTGTCCAAGGATTCTCCTCCTCTGGATTAGCTCTGAGGACTTGCATACTGGAAAGTTGCAGCCTCAGACCTACAAGGGGGTTCAGCATCCCAGCCACTGGTGGACCACGCACTGATAGTCCCAAGTCAGAGCAGTCAGCCCACAAGAGCCAACAGATTTATGGAAGGAGGTGACTGACTATAATGAGGCTTCGGCATAGTGGAGGTGCCCAGGGAAAAAGCTGACCTTGTAAAGGAGGGACCTCATTAGCAACTGACAGGACTCACTCGGATAATTTCAGTGGAGAAACAAGGAACAACGTATGGATCTTTATGAACAGAAGTGTTCTGTGTCAGGCTGCTTCCCCCTCACCTCTACATGCCAGTCAGGTGAAAAGCTGGAATTCTGCTACTCAAAATACCAGTAACTAGTGCTACCACACTACCATTCCCTGCTGCCTCCTCAGTCTTCCTGAACAAGCCTTAGAAGAAGGAAACAGAAAAAGCATCCAAGTGGGAGTGTGCCCCAGCTGTGCAGGTTTCAGCTGCTCCAGATGTGGGATGGGAATAGGGCTGTAGGTCTCCAAGTGCCACTGCTCAGGAAGGTGCTCTCCTCGCTCCAGGGCTGCTGAGTGCAGAGGAGGTAAAAGCTCAGGGTGGGGTCATGTTGACACATTTGGTCTGTGCCATACATGCTCAGCCAGGAACCGACTGACGCAGTTTCACTCCCTGGGTCCTTCATGATTGTGGCTGTGATTGCTGCAAACCACAGCTGGCCAGCAAACTGAACTCCAGACTGGAAAGGAACACCCATGCTCAATTTCGGTTTAAATGGGGTTACTCTCATTTTTTTTCACAGGTAATTTCCACTGAAGGTCTCTCCTGTGCATTACTGCAGCCACAGAGAAATCAATGCCTCCCTGTGAATTCCCAGCTGTAGAGGAAACTGCCCTGCAAACAGAGGAGAGCATTGCCCCACTCCTGCCAGCCCCAGCCCACACCTGGCACAGCCCTTCCCTGCTGCTGGGACCGACCCACGATGCTTGCTGGAAGCCAGCCCAGGGCAGCAACAAAGGGAAGGTGTTGGCCTCTGCCTGGGAAGTGCCAGCACGGCCCCTCTGGTGACTAACCTGGCACTGCCACAACGGGCAGGCTGAGGGCTTATTAGGTGGGAAATCATTTCCGGTAGAGTCATTGAACACGGTATTTCCTACTTCTAGCTTTTTCTTTTTCTTTTTGTATTACCAAAAGCAAAGGGAAGTGGAAGACACAAATCAATAAAATGCACCAGAGACCCACAGAAGTCCCTGGTGACCTCAGAGATAACATGGCCCAGAGGTGGGAGATCCCCAGTTAACCCTGTGGCCCTCACCTACCCAAAGAGCTCACAGAGCACACACCAGCGTGTCGCCTCCCTAGGACCAGCCAATCTCTCTTTCACAGATGGTGCCACAAATATTTAGGCCCAAGGTGACAAAGCACACCAAGACTACACAAATGCACTTCCAGAGCATTGGTAGGAAGGATCAGGCAGTCCAGGTCCTGTTCCTGCGAACTTTTTCCATGAAGGTATAACATAACACTTCTGGGAGCAAGTTGCCAGGAGCAATCAATCAGAATTTCTGTACTGCCAAATGGCAAATTTCCAGAGATAATGGCTTCCTTCTCGGCCTCATCCCAGGAAACATTCAAGGCCAGGTTGCATGGGGCTCCCAGCAATCTGATCTAGTTAATGATATCTCTGCTCATTGCAGTGGGATTGGACTAGATGGCCTTTAAAAGGTCCCTTCCAGGCCAAACCATTCTGTGATTCTCATTAAATCCTTTTGGTTAACAAAGTTCTAATAATCCCGCCCTTTCTTGTAAATCCTAAGGGTGGACTCATGTGCTTTCCTAATCACCAACATATTAATCACTTTTCCAGGAATTTTGCAAGAGGAGACTTTGCAACATAAAGTAGATTTAGTTAATGTTAGCTGGAGCCAAGAGCATTTTGACATCAAGGTTTGTAGCCTTGACATAATGGAACTAAACTATTAAACTATTAAAAGCATTTAGGGTGTGGATGTAACTTGAAACATATTTAGGAAATCAAACCCAACAGGCTACCACATAACAAGGTAAGAGCATTGTTTTGGAATCTTGTAGGGTCCCTGATTCTGATAAGAAGGCGTCCAAGTAAAACAAGAAGAATTATGAGAGTAAAATCAGTGTATACCCGTCAAAAGTTAAGAACTATTGTCTGCAGATTCATGTGCAAGTACTCCTACTCCAGCTGGGAATCATTAAAAAAAGAACTAAAAAAGCCTAAAGGGGTAAAGGCACTTTTAACCAAATACTCTTATTCCTATTCATGATATATCACCTTTGTTAGGTGAAATTCCTCTGTGACAGATGTATTGGATGGTGTTCAGCAATTGAGACTCTGTGGGGAAAGAGAAAAAGTTGTTGGGGACAGAGATGCTGCTGTTGGAACATGCTGTTGTTTCCTACAAAAGAAGCATGCACAAATGATGAGAGGAAGGAATTAAGCCAGAAAAAGACACTTTTGACCCAGTCACTCTATTCAGCTTGCAGTATTACTGCTGAGGAAGCAAAACCAATGTAACAACTAACTCCTTCGTGCATACCAGCAACTGGGCTTTTAAAGGCACGATTTCAGGGCCTTGTATAGTTCTCTGAGAGTCTCTTTGTAGTCACCTTGCACTGGGAAACCTGTGCAGACAAGTTTGTTTGGGGTCAAGCTGTGGAAAAGGGGTAGCCAAACAGTTACTGGGAAGGGTATCACTCCCAGCACAAGTGCTGTAATGTCTTTAGAGACAGAAGATAAATAAATCACATTTCAGATGACAGGAATGCTGAAAAAAAGGTAACAATGGAAGGCTAAGTAGGGAGCTGCCTTATTAGCACTCCACAACTGTGAGAGGAGAGCTTGAGGCTGGGCCCTTCACCAGCAATCCTCAGGGAATGCATTTATGGTGCTTGAAGGATAATACTCATGGGGGTCACCGAGACAGAAGACCTGGGAAGAAGTGAAATGCTAAAATGAAAACCTCACATTCCATTCCACTAAGAAATCCACCTCTGCAGTTGTTCCCTCTGTGTCTCAGACTGAATTTCTGTATTTTTGCCAAGTAGCTTTACCTATATCATATATCTTTGGGTTTAGCCAGACAAAGGGGAAGTAATAAATTGGAGCATATAGAACAAGATAATAAAATGCAGAAGTTTTATACTGCTGTCCCATCAGCCTGAGAAAATATATGAGATCTTGGCTCTAGCAATGATCAAGAAACACATTAAGCAGCATTAATTCCTCTCAAGTGCTTTCTTAAGAAACAACTTCTCTTATCTTAGACCCAAAGTTACCTCTGTTCCTTGCAAATTTCTGCCTTAATCTCAGCAGAAGGATGGCTATGATTTCAGTAGTAAAAAATTATTTGCAGAGATAACAAACCTATTGTAACTGAAATGACTGATGGAACCACTAATCTCAAAGGGAGGAAATTCACAGAACCTAAATTTCCCATTTTATTCATTTTTATGCATCTCTTCAGCAGTTCAGCCCACATTAGCAGAGACAGTGGGGTCACAACAGGTTCAAGGCACACTCACACCATTACCTGAGCAAGGTTTTTTGCGCTGTAGAATCTATTTCCTATCTGGATTACAGGAGGAAACATGATCTGCATAACCAAAGCTTCTAAAACTGACTGGTTTTATATGCAGCCCAACAACAGATTTAGCTATCTCTGAAACACTTAATCAAAAAGTTACGTCCTCTAAGGGCTAGCCTCTGCCTCTTCTGGTTGAAACATCTGGGCTATAACATCCTGCAAGGAAGTCTGTTGAAATCACAGCCAAAATTTCAGCAGACAGGCACAAGCAGGCATTGAGTGAGAGCCGTGGATGTGATTTGTGTCAGAGGAGTGTCACGGTCAGTGTGGCAGAGCTAACTTGGTAGAAGCTGATGTACTGCCCTGCCAACATGAACCGACTGAGAAACTGCTGCTGGGTCTGACCCCCAGCACAATTTAGCTTCTCATGGCCCAGCACAAGGACTACGGAAGCCCAAAAAGAGCAGGATGAGGCCTTTCACAATTCAGTGTGCACATACAGCCTGTCCTGAAAACCTCTCCACAAAAAAAGAGCAAGCCCTTCTCAGCCAGGGGCAACCCTCCGGCTCTGTTGGTTCACCTCAAGTGTTCCTAAAGCTGGTCTCCATTTATTGCAAGGAACTGGCTGGCAGGTCAGGGTTTCCAGTGTTGAGTCTGCCATCCTGTTAAATCACATTCCTACACAGCCTAGCCAAGGAGATCTATCGTTTTCAGACAAAAACCCTAAAATTCCAGTTTTCACTCTCTCAAGGTCTGTGTGAAACCAAGCACACAGTAAAATGGCAGTGTTTGCATGGGCCATTGTACACACGTAAAAGCCAAGTGTATCTTCAATATTTAAAATTGATACATATTTAATTTGCCTTTTTTTGCTGTACTTGAG
Source organism: Eulacestoma nigropectus (assembly GCA_013397775.1). Classification (NCBI taxonomy): domain Eukaryota; kingdom Metazoa; phylum Chordata; class Aves; order Passeriformes; genus Eulacestoma; species Eulacestoma nigropectus. The sequence goes on along the minus strand of VZTE01000433.1, from coordinate 607,411 downwards.
AAACAGTAATGGGACACCCCCCAGGGCTAATTTAATATAGTTTTGTGAACAAAGCATCTGCTTCACATCTCCAAGCAAATGAGTTCGAAGTCGTACACAGAGTGGATTGCATTAACCTTTCTAATTATTTTTCTCCTGAGAAAGCACTTCCAGATTTCTCCTGACAAAACATATTTCACTCCTGAAATGTATTTACTGCCAATAATTAAAAGAAAAATAGAGCTAACGCACACACACTCTTGTAAAATAGGCAGCCCAACAGCAGAACCACGAATGCTAAAGAGCCTTACGGCTCCATAAAGCCTCAGAGCAGCCTGTAAACACAGCTGATAACAAATTCCATCCAGCACAAAATGCATGCTAGCTACACATTAAACCAAACCCCTGGAAGTTAAGGTCTGACACCAGGAGAGTGTTTAGTCCTCTCATTTTAAAAGTCCTATGTTTGTGTTAAATGCAGAGGCTTAACATGCTCCAGCAGAACGTGTCTGTGCATTCCAGCATGGCAAAGGATCAGTATTTATCATCAAAACAACCCCAGGAACATCCATGGGGTCTTTAAATGACAGAGAACAGAACGTGTATCCTCCCTTTCTCCCCCGGCCCCAAATTGTGCACAGCTCTGTGTGATGTTACTCTACAGGGCAGCTGAGACACTGGATGGTGTCTTCCTGTGATAAATAGTCACATATATTGGGAACTCAGCACATTCATAAAAATGAAATGAACTGAAGCAAAAGTGCAGTGAATCACCAGTGGCTGGTCCCTTTGAAGGGAAGTGGAAATCAGAGATGGCAAACTAGAAAGGATCACCTTTCCTCTGCCTATGTCAATGCCATTCACATGCCACTTGCATTTTTAGCTCAAATCTACAGAGGAAAAAATTCTTTCCTAATGGCTGCATTGAGCTGATAAACAACGGAAAATTTCTGATTTGATTCTATTTTAAAAAACCACTGAATTATTTTGGACAAGGCACAATAGCACTAAGTTCTGTTTTAACTTGGTATAATTACAACTGGCTATTCATATGCTGAACTGACATCAAAGAACAATTTATTTTGAGTAATAGCCCATAATTCACCCTAACATATGTAATTAGAAATGAAATGCAATGTGTGCCCAGGCTATCAAGAGAATGGGAAGTGCAGACTTTTGAATTCATACTGTGTAGGAACTGCTTAGTAATATGACTGGTAAAGATTAATCACCCATCACAGTGCAAAAGATCAGGTAGTATTAAACTACCAAACAAAAATCGAGCTGCTGAGCACAAAGGAAACCCATTACAAACACAGTGGAAATTATACGTGCCAAAGCTAAATTAATTCTTGGTATAACTCAACCATTATGGGAAGAAAAAATAAAGAAAATATATTAAAAAGGGACTTGGGCGTCTGTTCGTGCAGCATGTGGTAGTCCCAAAGACAGGCTGAAGCTCTGCCTCAGTCCAAGATAGCCATCCAGCCTCCCAGGACTGCAGCCCTGGAGTAGGAGCCCCCTTAGCCCCCAGCTGCACATCTGGCATGGCAGGAGCAACAAAACGGAGGGACGGCTAGTGCAGGCTGGAACCCACCCCCACCCCCTCAGCAGCACCCACGGGGCACCAGGGCAGGAAGGAGCAGGGTGGCCACATCCCAGCACCACTGAGCAGCTGCTCGGCTGCAGGAGCCTCCAGCGAGTCCTGAGGGGTCTCAGCTGAACCAGTGGCAATTGCTTGGGCTACAGTCATCCCTGTGGAGGCTCTCCAGGGGTCCTGGACCTGTCCTGCTGCTGCTTTTCACATGTCATGGCTAACACGGTGACACATCTGCATTTCTCCAGCAAAACCCACCCACCCTAGGTCTTTCCCCCTCCCAGTATTTACACATAGTGGTCATGGTCCTTTAGGTAAGCACTAAAAGATACAAGGGCCACACTATGATGTACCAAGCAGGCAACAAAAATAATAAATCATCTGAAAGGAAAACGCTGACATGGAAACCTCTATGTAAACTGGAAAGAGTCAGTGGAGTACAAACGGGCATAAAGTGAAAAGGCTTTCAACTGTTAAATTGCTGTCTTATGAAAAAACTGCTGCCTGTGAAATACAGTGACTTATCGGCTTCAGATAAAATAAATGAAGTAGAAATGTCACTATGATAAAACATCTATATCACGTAGCACACGGGGAACAGGCACAGCTCATGGCTAATGACTGCCTACCTTCCTAAGTACTTTTTCCCAGTAGCTGCTGCACATTTTCTTGAGCTGGTGTGTCACTGAAGTTTTTGTAACTGATTGATAGTCTAATAATTCCAATTGCATTTAATGGATTTACCACTTACCTTTGAATGGCTGCATTTAAATCTTTTTTATCCTGATAATTTCTCAATGTATTCTGTGATTCTGCCTTGCTATCTACCCCTCAGATCAACACGGAAACTGGACTTCAAGAAGAAAGCAGGGGGTACCTTTTTTACTCTGAGACAAAAATGCTGTCTTACTGAGGCATTCAGGCAAGGGACTACAGTGAACAGAAAGATTTTCCTTTGGGTTTAAATGTTGCGTTGTTTTTAACGGGACAGTAGCCACATCAAGGAAACACAATTGCTACAAAAGGTTGAAGCAAACCTGGTCAAAGACCACTTTTCTAAAATTTTGCAGGTAAAGAAAGTTTCTCTGAAATATTTTTTTCTCCAGCTGTTTCTCCCCATTCGACTTGACTCTTCTGGACTCTTCCCATTCTCCAGCTCTAAACTTGTTGCTTCCCAGGACTTGTCAACAGCTTAAGCTGAAACAATACCTTGTGGAGGGCACGTGGCTCTGAACATCTCCATTTCTTGCACTTGGGAAGAGAGCTTTTCTGAGGCTTTTGTGGCAGGGCGTATGGGGTGGAAAGCTCCCAAATGCAATAAGTCACAAAAAGAGAAAAGGAAGACTTAAATTGTTTGTCAGTCCCTAGTAAATATCTCAATATATTTTGGAGGTAACCAGCAGTTGCTCTGGATTACTGAGCTTTCTGTAGCACTCGAAGTAAGCCACCAAAGCTGCCTGTGCTGAGTGTAGGGACCACACTTCTGGGTCTTTTGGTTTGGTTTATTTTAAAAAGTTGGCTTCTGAAGCTACCTCTGCTCTTCCTCCTTACTCAAATGCATTTGACCAAACAAATGTCAGCAGGCCATAATCTAATTCTGTGGAAGACAGATAGCAAGAGCCAGCTGCATCTGTTTTAGCCAGCTGGGAAAGTCTCCAACAGCCAGAGTGACTTCCCTGCGCTTTGCTCTTCCTTCTTCACATGAGTTTCTGTGTACTTTAACATGACTACAGGCTTATATTTATGTAAATGTGTGTATATATATATATATATATATATAAGCACATTATTCTTATATACACTTTAAAAATAATCACACACGTGTGTAGAGGTATAACCTGTTATACAATCATAGGTTATACAGTAACATATAGTATAGCTTACATAGCAATCATGGTTAACCCTAATAAATGTTAATAATGACCCACTGGCAGTACATAAACACAATATCAAGGCCACACATGCAAGAGGCTCCTTTACCCACCACTGTTAATGAAACTGCTATTTATAGAAAACATGTTTGTTTGTGTGCTCATGATAAAGACTGAGTAATCAATTCCTCCATGTTATTTCAGGTTCACACGCACACAAAAATTTAAAGTGCTTACACAGCTGCACCTGGACTTCTTCCCTTCTATTTGGCAGCCAGGAGTTATCCTAGGCTCTGAAATAGCTTGTCTTGTTTTACATTAAAGTTAAGCAATGTAAACAGCTAACAATATCCCATAGTTAGCCATAATGCTAAGATACACACAGCACTGAGGAACCCTCACTCTCCTTATTTGCAAGGACAATTAAGCAATTGTAGATGGGGCCATTGTTTGCCTGGTTTTCAGGTCACTGGAGTCCCACAGAAAAAAGGAAGGCTGAGCACTGCCAGATCCATTTCAGCAGGCTGAGGAAATCTCTAAGTCTCCATCACCCAAATCATGACTGAGCAGCTTCAATTTCCATGGACATCTCCCAGCCTGCAGCTGCTGCACAGTGATGGATTGGCAAAGGGAAGGCCAGTAATGGGGCAAACCCCACCACTTAACATCTCTGGGAACATGTGAGACCACAGACGTACTTTCAGCTGATAATGAGAATGAGCGTTAGGTTGATCTAATGCTCTTTAGCAGACACTGCATCCAGTTCACTCCTGGCATGGATTGAATCACCATGGAGAAGCTGGTATTTCAGGCTGCTCTTCCATCTCTGCTGGTTTGGTCTGCCCAACATCGTAATTTCACAGCTAAAACAAGACTTCTGGGCTGACAGACGCTTCACCCAGACACTCACTGCAGCTCACAGCCAGCAAAATCCACTGCTTCTTATAAACGTCAAGATTCTGGGCTATCGACTTTCACCAGTGTCACACAGAAGTGCTGACATGTCCTTGCAGTGTAACCCCAGCTGCAATGGAGCTGACCTTGTGGACAGCTGCAGGCAGGGGACAAACGGCTGCCTCTTAAGGGCAAGGGGTGAGATTTAGGAATGGGCTCATGCAGAGAGCTGCAAGTGAAGGTAGGCACTTTTCAGGAAAGACAGAAAATAAAGCCCACCCTTCTGAGACACCTGGCATCCCCAGACATCCTGTGTTTCACTGATAGACCTGACTCTCCTAGACATAACCCCACAGTGCCACATTCAGGCTGCCCCAGGAGAGGGGACAAGCAGGGGGCTGAGGGCAACCCCACCATCCAACAGACCTCTGCAAGGGGCTCAGCCACACTGGGAACATCGAGGGGTGAGCCAGGACCAGGGGGTCCAACAGGAGCAAAAGGAGGCCAGGCAGGGCTACCCCTATAAAGTAGCCGGGACAGGTGCCCTGGGCTGAGCTGAAACAGGGTGCTGGACCTTGGTTAAGGTGGGGAGGCTCCAAGGCAGGCTGGGCGGGGCAGTGAGGGCTTGCTTCTTCATATTTGATGGCTGCTTGTACCAACTACTGCTTTACTTTGTATTTAAACTATAAATGCATTTGGGCGCAGACCAAATCATTCCCCCTGTTTGCAACTGGGTCTTGTAACAAAGCATGTCTGGTAACAGAAGGAACAAATATTTTTTTCTCTTAGTGAACCCTGCTTTAGAAACAAAGACTTTTTTCTTACAAACCTAGCAGAAACATTAATTTTAAGGTTGCTCCTCCTGAATTCCATGCAGTCCTTATTCTGATAACTCCAAGATGCCTCAGAAGCCAGACTAGATACGATAGCACCTCGATACACACCAAACCTCTAAATGTGATTAGGTTAGAGTATCTTGAAATGTTTTTGAGAGCTGATATCATCTCCTCCTCAACAACCATTCACTAACCAACTACTTGCCCACATTGTTTATAGGTATTTTAAACAGCACTGAGCTTAACGTTGATCTGTAAAGAATTCCAGTTGGTAATTCCCTTCTATTGTGAAAAACGAACATTTTGCTCTATCTTTTATCAGTATTTGCAGCTCGCCTTATCATGTATTTGAAGAAGTCTGTGACATGCTGGGCAAACTCCCACAGGCCTAGAAGATTTCAGGCAGAATCACACTCTATAATTCCCCCTTATCACATAACAATACACAAGATATGAAGAGCCTGAACCGAGTGCATTGACGAGCAATTCCTGGCAAGAAAGAGCAAGCTTCTCCCTTCCAGGAATAGAGCAGGAATATATATTATTAGCTTTCAGACCACAAACCCATCAAATTAATCATTTGTGAACATCAATAACAGCTATAGGTATATATGGAAAACAACCACCAACCTGGAATGAACACTGACACTGTTGTCTACATCGGGGAACGTCATTTCATGTCGTGCCTAAGTGGTCACCAGGCTCCTTCTCTTCGGTTGAAATATATATTAAATACCTTAAATCAGAATCAGAAATTAGCAATATAACAAATGTTCAGTATTCATTTCAAGATAAACATGAGAAAAACAAACTACGTGGTAAGAGAAGCACTGTCATCATTTATTTTTCTGGAAGAAAAGTATATAGTGCATGGCCTTTCTCTTTAGCACTGTACTTTCAGGCTAGTGGTCACATCCTCCTCTTCTTTTCCCTTTCAAATTCTCCCTTCCCAGAGGCATATGCTATTCTGTACAGTCATAATTGCCCAAAACCCATGGATTAATAAAAATGTGAAATTACCTTCATCATTTGACACTACAGAACAATTTAGGTGGACAGAAATACTATCCTATCAACTCAACACTGAGTTGAGTTATCCTTCTGCTGGTACAACCAGTTACTCGTTATCCCTGAAAAATGGCTCCCATCGGGATTTATATCCAGCATCTCACCCACAAGCTGGTGATTATAACTGGAGAAAGCTGCAAGGGAAAAGCAGTAGCCATCCAGTTCCTCAAACGTCATGTCCCAAAGCTCACTTTCATTTCTTCAATCACCAGCCAGCTTTTCAAAGCTTTTTTTTATGTAACCTGCCAGGAGCATGGCCTGAGGCTGTGCAGTATCTGAGCAAGAAAGCTGAGACATGCATGCAAACAACCTCAAGAAAGAGAAGAGGCTTTGGGGATCGTGCATGTTTTCTTAGGAGAAATCTGTTGTTATCAGCTTTGAAGACAAAGTTTGTTTATCAACTGTCTAAGCAGGCTGCTTGATGTTGAGACAGAGTTAGAGATACTTGTGAAAGGCATCTGGGCTGTGGTGTATCTGCTCCTGCCAAATACAGATACTCCATTTCTGCAATTTCTGTCAACTGCTAAATCCCATGGTCAGCATTGTGCAGAGGGCAAATCAGCCAACTGTTTCCTTCAAGCTTTTATCATTGTGAATCTTGATTTCTGAGGGGACAAGGGCACATGTGTGCCAGTGCCCTTGGTCCAGCAAAGCGTCCGAACTGAGAGGGGCCATCACTGTCCATGCAGAAGAGCTTTATGTCATTTGAAATACAAGGCAGTCCTGACACCTGTGCCCATAGCATATCTGACAGCCTGAACACCCAACTCAGAATTCTATCTCAAATCTTTCTTAGGGAAGTTCCCTTCTCAGAAGTTATTTACTTTTTCAAGGCTTCCTACCATGCTCCTTTCCTTACATTGCTATTTATTTACTAAACCACAAACTTGCATGTACTTGAAAGACATATTTGCTAACAGACTTCACAATGCATTGTCTGACTGAAAGTGAGATTTCCCATAAAGTACTCAGAGAAAAACTGTTTCCATGTCAGGAGAAGACAGTAGCAGGCTGTTGGCACTTTCATGTGAAATAACAAAATGTGCATCCGTAACTTCTCCATGTTCAAATAAACACTGTGGTGAATATAGCAACATGAGACATCTGCCGAGTCCACAATCCATTTCTTACGCTAGAAGGTTTTTAGTCTACCTTATCTGAATGAGAACACAGAGAACTCTACCTTCTGAAAAGCTGTAGCACTGACTGCTACTGAAAGAGTTAATGTCAAAATAGAAAATGTCTTAAAATACTTTCTCCATTACAGTGGGTGGAAAGCTAGTCCTTGAAAATACAGAGATATTATTACTTTCCCTAATGCCTGAAAATGACAAAAAAGGATGAAAAAGACTGGAAATGAACAATTTCCACCTGACACCACTGTTGAATGCTCTTATAAGGCAGAAAAATAAGCATCAGCCATGCTGAGAAGTGAATCAAAAACCTGGATGAAAAAGGCAGACTTTAATGTTGTGAAGCAATCACGTCTGGGAATTCCACACATGTGAGGTGTTCAGGTTTCTTTGGCCTTCAGGAAAGTCAGAAGTTAAAGCCAGGAGAAAACACACAGTGGGACAGCTATGTGTTACCAATGCATCCCCTTTCCTGATATTTTGCTTTTAACAGCAGATGAGTTCCTCGCATAACATCTCTCATCCACTACCGAGCCACTTAAATACAGGTATCAATTATTAGCCATATAAAAGGCTTCAATCATTACTCTAGAAAATCAGCTTAGTGTCTCTTGGCTTTTGCATGAAGTCAATTATGCAGATGTGAAGCACATATTACACACTGGCAGAGAAAGCCAAACTCCGCAGAACCACTGTAAATACATTTACTTAGCTAATACCCCAAAGCTTACCCGGCGCGAATGCTACGAATGCCATCAAAATTCAGCCTTATCAAGCTCTTGTATTGCCACCTCGTGGCTGATGCACGTATAACTTGGCTTTACCGGGAAGAGAGCGCGTCAGAATTCCTCGTATTGCACAAGGGAATAAATGCTGGCATAAATAGAAGCAGAGTTTTAAACTGAGTTACATTCAATAATACTACTTTGCAATGGAATGAGGATCTTCTCTGAAGGAAGAATACGAATCAAACACTAGGTGAAAACTCAGGCATGAAGTGGAAACTTAAGCAAACCCCTTATCCATGATGCGTCAGCTCTGCAGTCATCCCTCAGCCTGGCACTTTGCTGGTGGGACACAAAAGACAACGGTGCCACTAATAAGCGACTTCGAAATTATTCCAGTTAAGTAATCCATCTGGGAAACACTTGTAATTGTTTCCAAAGCCTCTGGGTGATTTGATATTCAATTGACATAGAGTTGTGGCTTTTAGAAAATATTACCTTTCTTTGAGAATTAGATCTCACAATACTGTAAGGGTTGAATTTGATTATGTCCGCATCTACTCGAGAATAACGAAGGGCAAAGGAGCCATGGGCCCAGTGAAGAACAAGGAGGAAAATATAAGTGGAGGGGTGCCTACCACTGGAAGTGACATCAGCTACTGCCCAGAGAACTGTGTGGGTGCTCAGCAGGCTCCACCCAGACCTTTCATACCAGCACTTTATATTTACTTTAATTTCACACAGCAGTTCCCTGAACTCTCCAAGTAATTTCCTTCAAACCACCAGGAAGTTTATATACCTGCACTGGCAATCAGAGGGACTTTCAGCTTTCACATTTACTTTCATATTCTGAAAGCAGAATGGTTTTCTCCTTTCCATCAGCATCATCCAGAATACTAAGTCAGACAGCCAGGATAAAGGATTCATCCTTAACAACTGAATTAGAAAAAGAAACATTCTTATTCTCATTATTATCTCTTGTTAGTTCTTGTTCTAATCTGTGTTATTTATCCAACTACATTGCCATGAAAATAATGATCCTTTCATGACTATTCTATTCATCATAATGGAAGCTAAGCCTTTACTATCAGTTCTGAATTTTTTGTGTGCAAATACTTCCAAAATGCCTGCAAAAATCATTTGCTTACAAGGCTAAGATAAATTGCTTTATGATTTATAGGAAGATAATCACACATACAGATCAATGATTTATAATGGAAGGACTGAGCACCCTAATCACCTCTTGCTGCATCCACATTTCTTCTACTTAGGCTTAGCCTGTCTTCTAATAGGATTTAGTCCCAAACACTTCCTACTTTCCCTGGTTACATTATTGGTATCCCATTATACAGCCAAGAGAGATTACCCTTGGCTTTGCCTTAATCTTTTAAGTGAATGGTTCTCAGAATAAATAATGTGACGATTACACTATGGCAGGGTAGCGAAATAGTCAGAAGTTTTCTCAGTTATGCCACAAGAAAATATTTTGTTAGTGATACCAACCCGTAAGCTTTGGGGAAAAGATACTATGTGCCTGTACACATTGTGTGATAATTTAAATTTTATGGGAGATGCACAACTTTCTCCCCAAGACTATTATCTTATTTGAAAATTAAGTCTCTGCATGACTGTTTGTGGAGAATGGAGAGATTTTGGACTTAGGATACTGTCATGTCTAAAAAAGCTGTGTAAAAAGAGTAACTGGTGAAAGCTAACAAGCCACAATAATAGCATTCGCAAGATAGTATTTTAAAAATAAAGAGGATTTTCATAGTTCATTCTGGGTTTGGGGTTGTCTTAGAAAATCCCAGTATTGAAACTGAGGTTGATGGAGCCTAAAGGCAAGGACAAAAGCAGCTGTCAGCACCGTAGTCTGCAAACCCTTGGGTCATTGTAAACTCAGCAAAATGATTTAGCTCGGAAAAATATGAAAGCATATTCCATATTAATTGGTCTGGTGTTTGAAGGATGGACATTAAATTTAAATCTAAACCAATATCAATAAGGCAAAAAGACCAATTAAAAACAACTATGCACCTATCAGAGGACATATAAAGAGGTCCATGCAAAAGAAACAAAATTAAATAAATTACAGCAGAGAAAGAGAGAAGAAAGGAACACACAAGCACCAAATACCCCTGGGTGGAGAGAGACGAGGAAACAGAGAACAAGTTTCTTTTCAGCTGAAAAAGATGACAAGATTAAAAAAAAATATACTGAAAAATAAGAAGATCAAATGAAATAAAATAAATGTGAGGGAGGGTGACAAACCACATCAAAGGAAAAGGAAAGCTACTTGTTCAAACGCTCTGACTAATTCAAGAGAGAAAAGCTGCAGTGGGATCAAGGACTGCAGAAAACAACCACTGCCCTCTTGCCTACAGGCACCACAGAGTTAGGCTTGACTACCCCTTAGATGTACATTGAAAGCAAATGTTTTTACCACCCTTAGGCCTCATAAAGAAACAAAACCCTTTGAGTACAGCATAAGCAATAATAAGAAAAGAGGTGCATCGGTATGAGGTGTGCTTCTGGAAGGGAGTGGGCACAATCAGAGCACCTGCCATCACAAGGTGATTATCCCAGAGCCAGGGAATTTACTGGAGAGGGGCTGGGGGAGTTGGAACCTGAAGCTCGTGTTGATGTTGCGGAGCTTTATGCTCGTTCACTATCCCAGCAGCCATAGACTACCCCTGTGAAATGAAAGCAGAAGTGCAGGAGACATGAATAAAGAACAAAATGGCAAAAATTAGCTCTGAAACAGAGTTAACTGGTTCATTGCAAAGGGAGGGATGCTAACACAACACAGCATCTCAGAGATTTCAGAGAAGTCAACTGGTCCTTCCCCAGTTCCATTGCCCTTCTCTGGACATGCTCTAACAACTCAATGTCTTGTAGTGAGGGACCCAAAACTGGACACAGGATTTGATGTGTAGCTTCACCAGTGCCAACTACAGGACAACAATCCCTGCCCTGGTCCTGCTGGCCACACTATTGCTGACACAGGTCAGGATGCCATTGCCCTTCCTGGCCACCTGGGCACAGCTGGCTCATGTTCAGCCATCCTCAACCAGCAGCCTGGCACTGATTTTGCTCAGGAAGCTTTCCAGTCACTCTTCTCCCAGCCTGTAGCATTGCATGGGGCTGTTGAGAGCCAACAAGAGAAGAACACGGGATTATCTGAAGCCAGCGGCCCCTGCCAGCACAAAGGAATCTAACCATCTGCTCCAGCTAGGCATTTACCTGAACATACAGCAAGTAAGAACTTTCCATAGTCATTGTTTTGGCTAGCACTTAAATGTGCTAGAGAATAGGAATTTCAGCTGAGTGTGAAAGTGGTGCATGGAGAACATTATCAGGCCCCTTATAAGACAATGGGTATTTTTTGGCTTCTCATGTGTCAGAACTAGTTGCTCTCTTCTTGTCAGTATTATCTGGATAGTTAATAATCTGAACTTTTCTAATTCTGCACAGTATTTCCATTTATTGATCTTCCCATTGTATTATCACCTCTACATATTACTTCTGAGACAGTATGGCAAAGATTTGAACAACGTCTATAAAGCGCTTGCCATTGTCTCAAACATAGCAAGGTTTTTAGCACCAACCTCAACCAACTGAGCCCCTTTTCCAGCCAGTGGGAACTTCACCAGACTGCCACAGCTCCTCAAATATGATGGACAGTGGCTTCATCCACCAGTTCCCTCAGGTCCTGTGGATGCGCCCCATCATGTCCTATGGACTTGTGCACCTTCAGGTTCCTTAGATGGGCTCAAACCTCATCTTCTCCTACAGCAGGTGGTTCATGCTCCCCATCTTTGCCTTTCCTTCTGCAACACCGGTGGGGTGCTCAGAACACGTGCCAGTGAAGACTGAGGCAAAAAAAATCATTGCATGCCTCAGCATTCTCCATATCCCAGCTGTTCCCTTCCAGGCAGGGTCCACGTTTCCTCAGTCTTCCTTTTTTATCACCCAAACGCCTACAGCTACACACCTCTACCTATAGTTTGAGCCACCTCTTCCCAAACATTCAAGACATGCAACATAGCTAAAAAAATTCTAGTAATACAGCTAATACATTCTAGGATTATAGCTAATACATTGCAGTAATACAGCTAATAAATTCTGGAGTCTGTTAATTCTAAAGCCCCAGTGTGACCAACTCAAGCACGTGGTTCCCGCTCTGCCAGGCGCCTTACTGCCTGACAGCAATTTGAAATCACGGTATTTCGGTCTGGGAAAAAAGCAGCGGAGCAGGAGCCAACACACACCGTTTCTGTCGCATCTTTAATGTCGCGGAGGAGAACCACCAGCCAGCGAAAAGCGTGACAACGTTCAAGCCATTCCCAGGGACCTAAGAACCCCCAGCGCTTCCCAAGCAGGCCCCGCCT
>VZTE01000433.1:550816-594231 GCA_013397775.1 Eulacestoma nigropectus | reverse complement strand
TGAGCCGGCAGAGCTGCCAGGCGCGGCTGCGCAGCGCCGAGGGCATGAGCCTGGCCGAATTCCTGTATCCAGCGCTGCAGGCCTACGACTTCCTGCACCTCCACCAGCGCCACGGCTGCCGCATCCAGCTGGGGGGCCACGACCAGATGGGAAACATCATGTCCGGCTACGAGCTCGTCTCCAAGTACGGCGGGAGCGCGGGGCGGGAGGTGATGGGCAGGGTCTGGGCAGCGGGCAACCTGTGTCAGCAGTGGTGTGGCCGGCAGGACCAGGGATGTGACTGTCTCCCTGTAATGGGCACTGGTGAGGCCGCACCTCGAGTGCTGTGTCCAGTTCTGGGTCCCTCAGTTCAGAAGGACGGTGAGGTGCTGGAGCACGTCCGGAGAAGGGCAGCGATGGAATGGACTGCCCAGGGTGGTGGTGGAGTCAGTGTCCCCGGTAGTGTTTAAGGAAAGACTGCACGTGGCACTTAGTGCCATGCTCTAGATGACGTGGTGATGCTCGGTCACAGGTTGGACGCGATGATCTCAGAGGTCTTGTTCAACCTCACCGATTCTGTGATTCCATGACGGAATGCTGTGTGACTTGGTGCTGACAGTCCTTAAAGCACCAGGGGCAGAAGTCAGCCCTCGAGAGATTTGGCTATACACAAAACTGTCATTTGAGAGGAGTAGTTAATTGGCCTGATCATAAGCTTGGTACATACGTACATTTTGACCAGGTTTATATGAATTTTTAAGAAAAAGGATAGGTTCTTTTATTAGTGAGTCCAAGAACCAAAATCAAATACCCTGAAGCTTGGGACAAAGTCGAGACAAGCTCTGGCAGCTCTGCCGGCACACGCATCCTGGTGTAATCACACCAAAGTAAAGGCAGTTGTGGTACATTGGTAAAGATTGCTCCATTTCTTAGAAATAAAATGAAATATGATGAGGATGCGCTTTTTGCTTACCTACTGAATTTAGTGTGAGTCTTAGAAAATTCACAGAAGTACAGATCAGGGACTTTGTGGCAGCACTTCTGCTTCAGTCTTACGAGACAGAACTGGCATAGAGGAAAAGCTTTACAAGTGTCCAACCCACAAAAGTAGCTTTGATCAGCACTCAGGGCAGAAGATCCACGAGAAGGAATTTTCTAATGCTGTTGCTCATGGAACTGCTTAAAATACATAAATGTCTTTGATGCACACAAAAGAACTTAAAAACTTAAGTTGCTGGTTTTTTTCCTAAATCCCTCTTCACGGAACAGTGTTTTGGCATCTTATTGCCCATCACCCCCTGCTTTATATCAAGGACAGAATCTTGCAGAATGCTTGTATTTTAGTCAGCTTTACCAAGATATGGTTGGGTTTTTTTTAACACACAGTGACTCTTCTTTCTCAGGATGACAGGAACAGATGTTTTTGGAATTACTGTACCTCTTATTACCAGTACTACTGGCGATAAACTGGGAAAGACTGCTGGAAATGCAGTTTGGCTAAACAGAGATAAGACTTCTCCATTTGAGCTGTATCAGTTTTTTGTCAGACAACAAGATAACGTAGTTGAAAAGTAAGTTTTCCTCCATCTTGCTTTTTGTCATCGTTTATAAAACCCGATCCTAACTGCTCACTATAACTGTTTCATTTGGGTGTGTGCAACACAAGCTCCATGTAGAAGTATATGTTAATTATAACTGTACATTCGTGAAATAAACAGGCATGACTGGTTCCTAAGTATACAGGATAGTGGAACCTGTCTCCATATGCTGAAATTTGTATCAGAAAATTAGAAGGTGGATGACAAAGGAGTGAAGCATAGTGCATTTTGTTCTGCCAGGGGTGACTCTGACATGGCATATTAGTTTCAGTACTGTAACATCACATATTTTCAGTACACTACATTACTACATTGATTTTAATAAGTTGCTCTATGTTCTTTTCTAAATCTGTTTTACTTTAAACTTCAATAGCACTGATAAATCTGAGCTACTTCCCTTTCATATTGTAACCTGTGTCTCGTAACTTACTTAAAGTTTTATCCCCTGATAATTCAAATCCATGTTCTGATCCCCAACACCTTTCACACGGAAAAGAAGGGTATGTGGGTACTTAACACTAAAATATTTCAGGCATTCAGATTTTTTACCAGTAAAGGTACCTTTAATACACTGCATGGGACTGAAAGCTCATTAAAATGGACTTTGTTGTAAAGAGGAGGCTTAGGTATGCATCTTTAAATTCTTGATTGTCCTAAATACTCTTCCTGCTGAGATACTTGTCAATATTTAGTATGCTTCATTACCATGATCACTACAGACTGGCAGTGGTATTTTGCATTAGCATATTGTGGATCTGCTCAGATAAATACAAAACCTTGTTAGTTGACACACAATTCCAATAAATCCTGTAAAAGTTTCAAGACAAAATGAAATTATTGATTGGAATACAAGCTTCATAAAAGCATCTGATACTATCTTATGCCTGAAGACTTGACCCTAGGCAGAATATTAAGTAAAATGTGAGTTTTAAAGATTTGATTGAAAGGACAGAGTATCTGTAATACGTATTTCTTTAACTGACTAAGAATCATTTTAGTGCCGTTACTGAATGACAAAGGCAGGAAGTCTGTAATGATGGCTGTACAGACAAAATATTTCTTCCCCGCTCTTAGATACCTGAAACTATTCACCTTCCTTCCTCTTGAGGAGATTGCCCACATCATGGAAATGCATGCTAAAGAACCTGAAAAATGGGGCCCTCAGAAACGACTGGCTGCAGAAGTGACCAAGCTTGTCCATGGTAGAGAGGGGCTGGAATCTGCTAAGAGGTAAAGTTTGATTTATTGAGCAGTTTTGTTTCAGATTTAGTTTATGATAATTATCCATAGCTTTTCAGGGACTATTTTAATCTGTTAAATTGTTGCTTAGATGTTAAAAGAGAAAAATTTAATAATAATGTAATAATAATATAATAATGTACATTTAAAAATACACTGACAGTATTAAAAAAGCAGGGCAGTGGGGTACAATAAAACAATGGGGGTGTATTTTAAGTATTTCTGTTAGTTTGTGGACTCTCAAAAGAAACTGGGGAGGGGAATTTGATGAGTTGAGTAGCACTTTGTGTGAAGAGAAGACTAGCTCTGTATTTTGAATGATCGTTGTTCTCACAGGTGCACTAAGGCCCTTTATTACAGCAGTGTGGAGGCACTGGAAGAGATGTCTGACCAAGAGTTACAGGAACTTTTCAGACAAGCTACTTCTGCTGAATTGATGCTTGAACCTGGGATGACTGTTCTTGACTTGTGCCGTAAAGCAAATGCCATTCCAGATGGACCTAGTGGGTAAGTTCTCACCTGTGCTCTCCACAATAAAATATAAATAGTAAATACTCATCACAGTATTTACACTTCTCAGAAAGAACTGGAGTAGTAGAGGCTAAGGTGAATTTCAGTCACTGTTGACCTAGACTGAAAGTGAAGTGCAAGAGAATTAAAATTTATTCAATTATGGATCCAACCAAAAAAAAAANGAAAAAAAAAAAAATTATTTAAAAATGAACCCAAAAAAAAAAAAAAAAAAAAAAAAACTTAAGTGAACTTTCAGCTCTTAATAAATAGCTTTCTCTTGCAATTAACAGTTGTTTTTGTTTTGTTTTCAAGGTACCGGAAAATTACAGATGGAGGAGTTTCAATAAATGGGAATCGTGTAACCAATCCTGAGACTGTTCTTATTCTCGGACAGCATATTCTGAAGAATGGAGTATCATTACTTAGGGTTGGAAAGAAAAATTACTACATTATAAAATGGCTGCAGTTGTGACAACAGAGTATCTCCCTAAAATGACAGGTCATTTTAACTCTGTTGCTTGAAGATGTACGTGAAGATGTTTCTGTACTGTGCATTACTACACAGCTCACAGACTGCCCATACCAGTTTCCTTTGCAAAAGAAACAGAGTTCAACAGAGTTCAAATAAAGGAGCTGAGTTATACCACTGAAGAGACTGTAGATACTCTGCCTTACTCAAAGCACCATTCATAAGGACCTGCACAAGAAGAAAATGGAAAGATTAATTTCAAAGTCCAACAATGGAGATGTCCCCGTCCTCTAACACCCTTCTGGGTTGTAGGAGAATAGTGGCCAGTTACTCCCCAGCATAACCCACAGCAAAACAAGCCAAAGCAAACTCAAACGCAGTCCTTCTTGCAGGCAGTGTGTGTGCTCACCTAACCAAGAAACATTGTGGGGAGCAAAGATAACCAGCCTATGGTCATGTTTCTCTCAACAGGTTTGCTTTGAAGGAAGCTGCAGAAAACTCTTAATAAAGGACTAAATGATTAAGCACTAATGTAAGCTGCTTCTTGGTTTTGTATGGGGACAAACTGCACTTAAGTTTTCCAGCCTCCATGTGGGAATACACGGCAAATTCACTTTTTGCAATCTGCAAGTACAGAGCCTTTCAAAGCTTTTAATCAACCGAATGAATCCCTTTTAGGCCTTCTGTGTGCATAGCATGACTTAAAAAGTGAGTGACACTTGTCCCACTTCTTTGGTCCTGTGAATGACTGGGATGCATCCATCCTATCCAGCATCTTTGTTGAAGGAATATCTTGAAGGAATATCCTGGTACTAGTTCTGTAGGCTCTGCAGTTAGCTGGAAGATAAACCAGAAGATTTGGAGCATGTACATGAAAGGGTATTTTTTAATGTTAGCTTGCCCCAGGAGTTGTGGGCGAACAGCACCTCAGAGTCTCTGGACTAGGAAACACGTGAGGGAAGCTGGAGTGCTTTGCAGTGTTGCTTTCAAGGATCAGGCCTCACTCTTAGGCCATGCAGAATCATTTCCTGGTCCATGAAATGTACAGTACAAATTTGCAGTAACAGCAGCCACAAGGGGGGAAGCCTTAATCTTAGCTTCTGGAATGTGGTAACTGAGCACCACCTCTTCTGTTGTCAGAATAAGTCTGGGTAGACCAGCCGGTTTAAAACCACCCAGCCTAGGAGAAGAATGAGGGAATTCCAAGAAATGGTAACAAGTCTCAAGAAACCAGATATTCTACAGTTGGGTAGAGAGTTTGTTATTTTTTTAGGGGTTTTTTTTAATGTTTCTTTTTAGTTGATAAACTTGATGTTGATTTCATTTGCACTATTACTAAAGATTACAACAGTAATAAAATATAGTAGCTTGCTCGTTACAGATGACAGTTTCTTTGGCTATGAAACTGAAATACGGTACTTTCAGAAGCTCAGCATGTTCTGAGTGTTAATAGAGTTATTAGTGCTAATTTCAGTTTCCAGATCCTACTTATCTGTCTCATAATGAGACCTCTGTAGCCTAATCTCTATTACATAAAATGAAAAGTAGTGGAGTCATTTCTACCTCAGAGAAAGCACATGGAGGAAAAGGGGGAAGGGAAACTTAAGTTCATTCACCTAACACAGGCACCTTGTTCCTTAACTGACAGAAGCAATAGAGCAAATCAGAAACATGCAGCTGGTACCAAAGTGCACCAGTACACACCCATGTTCACCTCCAGAGAAATACAACAGAGCACATTTAAAAGTTTCTTTCTAGTTACAGGAAAAACTCCTAGGAATAAGTAGCGTTTCATGTCTGATCTCTTTCCTGCCTGTTTTGTCGTCTCCAGATGGTGCAGATGCACATATATCCTCTTCTAATAAATTCATAAAAGTATTTATTTTTAGAAATATAAAAAAGGAATAAAGTTTTTTGCATGCAAGCTTTCTAATAAGATTCGTAAACCTCAAGAAATTTAGTCCATGCTTGCCTTTTACCAAGTCCTGGCAATCCAAACCCTTCCCAGACTTTCCAGAGAAACAGCTGGATACAACCACTACTTGCATGACCATACAGGGCCATCACAACTGAGCATTTGAGCACCTGGGCCAAGGATCAAGGATGGCTGGAAAAATTGAGTATTCTTTCTTAGCCTCGTCTTATTTCTCATATACAGGTACATTCATGTAATCAGAAAGAGATTGTTCAAACTTGTTCAAATGTGAACAAGGAGTAGTTAATATTTAAGTATTTAACACAGCTACAAATGTATGATTTGAAAGTGCAAAAAGAAAAGTAATTATTTGGGCAAGAAATTTAAAAAAAAACCAAAACCAACAAACTAAAAAAGCCCCACCAAAAACATTTGTACAGCAAAACCTGGAATACTTGAATTTAACCTTCTGTGGCAGCTGGCAGTCAAGAGGTAAAGGGGGAAAGGGCATGTAGCCGGTAAACTCAAAACATGGGAGCATGAAAGGACCTTCACTAGTTTAAACTGTCATTGAGCACAAAACCACGTTCAAGTGGTATTAAACTGAGGAACCAATCCTCTAGCTCTCACCTCAAAGCACAGTTTAATTAGCAACAAAAAGCGGATGCAGTGGAGATCTTCAGTAACTACAGAGAACACCAGCTACCCATTGCTCTCACAGTTGAAGGAGAACTGCAGAAAAAAAAATTACCCAGGGTAATTCCATTCAAGTTCCCAAGAGGGGCAAAACAAAGTGGCAAGTTGTTTCCCTTGCTGTGGTCCATAAAGCAGGGACCCGAGTTTGCAATATCCAATCTGGCACCTGTCGTTCATCCACAAAGCAATGAATAAAGACAGGTTTTACACAAGGTCTGCTCTGTCAACTTCAGAATAAGGTCTAAAGCACACAGACACCACCACCCCCTTTACCCATCTGTTCCACTAAGTAAAATTTGAACATGTCTAACAAATATTGACACACTGGACTCATATTGGGATACTGTGATACTTACTTACATTATATAGTTATATTTTAGTTACAACAGAACTACAATAGCTCAGGTAACAATGTCAGACACTTACCAATCTGAACCTGGCTACAGTGAGTTTTTCCCTCCATGATTCTCTCCCCACTGGAGAGCAAGTTAGCTAAAACTTGAAATAATTTTGTCATCAATGCACAAGTTTAAATTAAATAAGATGATCTAGAAGACACTTGTAAACCATCAGTCTAATCTGGGAATTTTTCAGTTGCTGCCCTCATTAGGCTTTTTCCCACAGCTTCCCCATAATTTCTTTTAATGCTGGTAGTAACAGTGGCATTTAAAGTATTTTAGTTCAGTTCCAGAACACAGCTTGTTTCAAACCTATCAACAGCCAGAAGCAGCCTGTCTTACACTGTGAGTTATGGAACTATTCACGAACTAAGAATGCAGAATTGAATGAGAGCAAATGCAATCACAAGTAAGACTGTACAAATATAGGTACTTACGCTTGACTTACAAAAGCATGGAAGTCTTGCCACCAGAACTACAAGTCAGTTCAAAACTATTTCTGGCATAATTAATTTTGTGTATTATCTGTTTATTAAATAACAGGATTGTTACAGCATGGACTTTCAAAGACTTGCATTAAGGATTACAAATCAAGTTCATTTCATGGCACTCAAACATTACCAAATTGAAACTTTTTGTGAAACTTAAACAAAAGAAGTTGTAACATTTCAGAAACCAAATTAACACTGGAAATTTCACATGACGTTACAGAGCCAGGTATCACTTGCAAGAATTTCTTCAGTAAATGAAATTCATTTGCTTTATGCAGCATTTCAAAACTTTACAAGTCAGAGTATTTCTTCACAAGAGACTGGTGACTGAACTTTGGGAGTTAAAGCTTAGGTAGCAGATCACTTATGGACGGCACTACCTTGCTGAAAACTTCTTGGATGTCGAAAGCAAAAGGGAGAGAGGTGTCAGGTGAATTCCAAAGAGAAATGTAATGCTTGTGACAAAACTTAAAAGCTTTCACTGATCATCAAAGTTGATTTCAAAAGTGGTTTGCACTTCAATCATATTTCTTAAATCTGAGAACTACCATCCCTGGATACAATGCAAGATAAAAGTACTTCCTTTGTATTCATTACACATAATGCATACATTACGCATACCATGACTTTTTAGTCTGTTTAAAAATACACAATATATTTGTGTTCCACATGAATTACCCTCAGATCATACATGAAGTATCCAAAAGTTGCATCTGTCAGACTTAACTCCTTGTGCTCATACTGATGCCAAACTGAAGATTACAGAAAAATACATTTTTAAACAGAGCTTCTTGTAAACTGAGTTTTTAAATTTTCAATTTTTAGCAGCTTACAAAAGGAATTCCATTTTTGCTAACTGATTTCAGGGGGAAGGAACTGCATATGGTAATAAAAACCTCACTATCTTGGCCCAATACCATAAAATCAAGCCATGGAGGTTAAAAGCAGTGTCCTATTTTTCATGCAAATTGTATTAAAGAAAAAATATCAGCAACACTATAGTAAACATTTTCACTTTATACAAAAAGAATGAATCTGCTTGAAAAGTACATGCAAGTATGCTGGCTGGAGTTTAAATAATTTTTTATTCATAAAAATTAAAATCTTTACTTTTTCAAGGCTAGTGTGATCAATAGTTATCTGTATGAATTATAATCAGAAGAAAAAAAAAATCTCATCAACTTAATTTCCAACCTAAAATTTCATAATTTTAAGATTGTCCTCAAAAAAAAGCTACTTACAGCACAATAAAATTTCCTCAAAAGCAACTCTTATCTCTGATATAAATATTCCAATTCCACAGACTTTCTTTCATACTGTCATACATTCCAAAATTTGCAGAAGTTGTGGGCATCCCCTTCTCCCTGGCCAACTTCATCTCGTTTAAAAAGAAACGCTTATTATCCCATGACAGTTTTGAAATCCATTTTTATTTTTCAGTTCTGCCAGAGCAAATTTACTATCAGATGGTCCAGGGCATTGGTCCCAGGGGGGAGGAAGGGGAAGGTGTCCTTGTGCCTGATTATAAACCCCAACATTCATACACAAGCTCCAGTGCACGTTAAGAACTCTGCACCCACTTTCTAGTAGGCTGTTATTGTTGCAAGCTCCAGGCTATTTCTTCCTACATGATACTCCGTTAAATCAAGTCTGAAGTTTTGTCTGCCATTGAAACGTCTGGGGACAAAGGAAAAAAAAAAAAAAAGGGAACACACATACATAGTAGTACGCTCAACATCTCTACTGTGCTATAAAATGGAGACCTCCATCTGTCACAGTGCATGCAATATATTCATGAAAGAAAATACTCGGTGCTCTCTTTTCTTCACAGTATTGAAACTTCTACTGGAAAAGCAGCTTAAAACTATGCCACAAGACTACACCGGCCATCTTAACCACAGGCAACCTGTTCAGCAAGTCAGGCACTGGAACTTGAACGTTTTTCCCCAAGTTCAAATGAGACTGTCACTGAGACAGAAGACTTGGTCTGCTTTAATTTGCACCAGAAACCTGGTAAGGAAACATTTAGAGCCATTTATTATATGGATTAAATACGACTTCTTTTGCAAAATACAGCATATTTTTCTGTTTGCAAATCAAACCAACTGTCTTTACATGAGCAGATTTACACAGTTGCAGTACACAGATAAGAAGAGTTCATAAATAAAAATTCTACTCCGTATACCATGCCTAGCAATTGTCAAGCCAATGTAACCTCCAATGCATATAAATAGTGTGGCTGATACAGTCTTCACCAAAGATGTGTCTCACGGATCTCTGCAATGATCTGGCTGGCTCGCTGCAGGGCCTACACACAGGAACACACAAAAGCCAGAGTTAGTTATGCTGGAGAGATTTCCCAGGGACATGGCAGCAGTCTGGGAAGTGTAAAATTAAAAATCAAATCAAAGCTGATCAGTTTCATCATGAAACGAGTGGCAATCCATTAAATTCTCAGGAAGGGCAGACTTTTTCACCATACACAGTTTTAATGCTGTAAAGCTTAAAAATAAAAGAGAAATTGCACCTACTTTATATCTAGCCTGCTAAACTGCAGATTTAAAAGCTCATATGTAATCCTTTCTGGTCATGTACTGGTTTTAATTCCTCTAGCAAAGAAAAGTAATACACTGGCATAGTCTTAAAAAGCAGTAAAGAAAAAAGGAAGACAAATCTTCAAAAAATTTCACATTGATATGGTTAACTACTGCCATGAGCTCCTGATCTCTTCATTACCTTTAGCATGTCAGCTGCCTCTTTCCTGCGCTGTGCCATGTCCTCAGACTCCGTGAGAAGGTCATCCAACAACAGGGATTTATACAGCTGGCCCACCAGCTCACTCTGGAGAGTGTCCTTCACGTGGTTCACCAAAAAATGCATCACTGCCTTTGGCACACTGCAAGCACATAAAGATTGTTTCTTTAAAATTGTTATTCAAAACCAGGTCTGCTCCAGATTGAAGAATGCACAATGAGGGCAGGCAGCTACACACAAGACTGGCTCAAACTACCAGGAATCTATCACTACCATAAACAAAAACTCTCTCAAGTAAAAGCAGCATCATGTACAATATAGTAGCAGAACTACTTCATATAAAATTAATTTCTTCCAAATAGAATAGCTGCATTGTAAAAACATGAATAGTATAAAGCACAAAATAAGAATAAAGAGATTACTTTGCTCATTAGAAACCAACCTATCTCTAGTGTGCTAGGGATGACACACATTTAAGTATGTCAACCCTAAAATCAAATTTAATGTGTAAATGGGAAAGGAAAGAAGCAAAGAAATAATTCGTATCTCTGACATGACACAGTACAAACAGTGCAGTAAAGTTAAGGTAAACAAAGCACTTCTCTGCCATGAAATACTAAAAATTATATTGAAGGTATAAGTTTACTGGATAGACTAAAACACCTATGATCTCACCAACCTGCTCTAAAATCTGGTTTCCAGATTCCTGTATTTCCCCCCCAAATTTCCCATATACATAAAAATATAAATACCTATAAAGTTAGGTCTTTCCACAAAGACATAAGCAAAACAAAGTTTTATATCATTCTTGATTTTAAAAAAAGTATGATATTTTTTAAGCAAAACTTTAAAGGCATTTTCCACAGTAGAAAGAACTCTTTTATGCTGTTTCCATTCTTATAGCTAAGTGCTAGAAAACTGTGCCACACTAGTTCCTATTTGACCTTCCCATTTGAAATAACAGGATGGCAAATCTAAATTCTGTCAGGGGTACACAGTACCCAGAGTTTATTCCAGTTACTTGCTGCAAATCATCCATCTGAATTGAAGCATCCTCCAGAAAAGTAGGAATCTCCTAAATAATTAAACTTTTTACTTAGTATTATACAGAACTTGAAACCATTAGAGAAAACAAGTGTTTCTTCCAACTTTTTAATTCTGTGAAGGGTCAAGTTTTACTGCTGCTGTCTCTTCTAAAAAATAAATATATTTTCTCTCTTCTTACAAACATAAGAACATGATAAAAATAACAAGATGATATATATATAACTTGAAAACCAGTATTTGTATGGCTTAAATATTTCAAGCAAGTTTGGGTTTACCTGTCCTGAATGTTCTTCCTGACAATAAGGAAGTAAGATTTAATAAGTCGTTCAATCACTTCGCAATCTCGTTGCTCACGGGCAGAAAGTTTACGTGCAACAGGTACAGGCTGTGTGAAAAAAAACCCCTCAGATTACCAATTCTGCTCATTTGCACTTGTAAATAGAACTGTAACTACTGCTCTTTTAGCCTGAGTTTATAGATGTAACCTGTCTTGCAACAAACCTATAATTCTTCAGAAATAACATTAGAGACATATCAAAATCCAGGTGTGTAAAACGAAGGTCAGAGGGCACCACTACATCTTTTCTAAAGCTCTCCAGATACTTCAAATGTCTCCATCTGTTTTTAACTGAAGTGGGTTTTGTCTTTAATGATTCTTCTCTAATATAAATATTCAACTTCAGCAAAAGAAGAGCAGGAATTTGAGTTGAGCTGAGCTGACATTTGTTTCTGTACCAACACCTATCTAGGCAAGGAGTTCACTTGCCCAGGAATTTGTGAAAGGAAGCCAGTTATCCCAATCTTAGGCTGAAACTGGAGCAGGCAGGGAGGTTGCAGGGAGATTGGGATTGGGCAAAGAACAAAGCAGAAGAGACTGGCTAGAGCTCCCTGTTGCTATATGGGAAACATTTACAAAGATATCACATATTAGCAGCAAAGTTACAAGATCTGGAATTCAGATGTTTTCTCTCCTGAGCCTGAACTACAAAGAAAAGGAATTTGTCTTCCATGACTCACCACATCTAATAGGTTTACAGCATGTCCTTTTTGAGGACTAGCAGGTAGGGCTGCAGCTGGCTTGGATTTTTCATCTGCCAATACCTCTTCTGCTTTGGAGGGTTTTAGCATTCCTCTCCAGTTGCCTGTTCCAGACTCCTGAGATGCATCTGATGATACAGAAGGAGTCTGCACAAATAGCACATTGAAAAAACATGGCAGAATTAGAATTTGGGCACTGTACAGAAGCATCTCATCAAATCACTACAGGTAAAACTCACTAAAAATGAGATTTTCATAGGTATATTCCCTTCATTCTGTTCTTCACATTCCCTACATTTATTCTCCCTTTGCTGGTTACAGCTGACAAAAGGTACCAGTAAAATGAAAGCTTTTAAAACTCATATTGTCCCTAATACAGACTATGAAAATGTCTCACATGAAGAAGCTCCACAGCATTTTAAGGGTCTACAAATCACTTCTGAAATATGCGGTGGTCTTTCTAAGTCATTGGCTTTTACCACACATCCTATACTATCAGGATCATTCTGAAAGTATATTTTGAAGATCACCACAGCTCTTGCAATACTCGAATTTAAATTCTTCGAGTTTTCTTTAAATACAAACTGAAATTTCTTACAGTAACTGCTAAAAAATATACACGTTTTTGTTTTAAGGTACCACAGCTATGAACATATTTGTGCTGTCAGAATTTACAGAAGGTTTTTTTTTTTGTAACAAATCAAAACAAAAATCTTCATCCTCTGGAAGTGAAGATCAGAGATTCTAGGAAGTTCCAGACAAAGAAAGACTTGTGGATCTCCTGAGAAAAAGATGTACCACCCAACTCTTAAACATTAGGAATCACTGGACAAAAGAAATATTAGTGGATGGTATCCACCATATGTTAATTAGTGTTAAAAAACCCAAGGTTTATTTTGATGTAGAATAGGGGCAATTTTTATTTTGTCCTTTCCACAAGCCTAATATCTGTTCTATTTACTACTGTGCTTTAAAATCTACTCCTGTTTGAAAAACATTCACGGTCATTCAAAGCTTTGTACTATTATTTATGTCTTGCTTCAGATATAGGAGGAAAAAAGCTAAATTTATCTATTGTGTTTACAATTAAAACACCACAGGCTGATCACAAATCTAAAAAAAAAGTGAGAAACAAAGCAGAGCAAATGGAATACTAACAGTAGCATAGAGGAGGAAACCCAGCTAACCTCTGCACATCAAACATTTTAAATAAATTGCACAACTGCTCAGAGGCATTGTAGAACACACTAAGAATTCAAACCAAACTCTGTTAATAAGAGAAAACTATTGTTAAGGAAAGCTCCACTGCATGATTTCTGACTGCAAGACAGCTGTTCAAAATGACAAAAATGCCACTCTCATTCTGTGTTACTGTGGAGCCTGCTCTACCTCCAAAGCAGTATCAGAAACAAAGCTACGCAAGAGAGTGTGAAATCTATTACCTAACAGAGGACAGGTTTTATGGGAAATGCAAACCAAATCTGGCAGCTTCCTGCAACTTAAGTCACAACACTATCTTCAGAGTGGCTCTTATTTCTTTTTAATTTTTGCAGCATATCAAAACCCCTTAAACATTGATGAAAATAATAGTTAAAATTCTACTATTGACTAGATTTTGACTTTAACCACTTTGTTCAGGACAGAAATGGAAGCTCTGCATTAAAATCTGAATGTGCAATAAAGCAGAAAGCCTGAGTCCCCTTGGCACTCCTAATACACCAAACTTGTGACTGCCCATCTTTTCTGACTCCAAGCAAGAGCAATTAGCAGAAAAGCCTTCAGAGTAACAACGAGCTGTTATTTTAACACAAGAGACAGCACACCTAACATGTAAAAAAACACTGCAGAACACATTTCACAAATATAAGTAAACCAGGGATTCAACAATTATGTGAAACAACACAAAGGAGGTTCAGTTTGAACGAAGCCTGTAAAGATTCCCTGCAGGAAGCAGGAAACTCACATTTTAGTTTATCTTCTGTCCTCCTTCTTTAACTGTCAACACATTAAAAACATGCAGTTTAACAGCCATGCTGAAGACTTTTAATTACAATACTGTTGCACCAAACAATCTATTGACAGTTTGAGGCAAATTATGCTGCATATTTGCACCACAATATATTGCAAACAAGAGTTCAAAGAGAAAGCAGTGACTTGGCCACCTCATGGCATGTCTTTACATGCCACTGCACATAAAATCAGTAGTGCCAAGTAATCCACACTGGGTAGGACATCCAGACTGGGTAGGACATACTGTTGGTGACAGAGCACTACAGACAAACTGCTTTCCTTACATCTGGGGTGCACCACAACAGAAACGTGCATGCAGTGCTTAGAGGAAAAATCAAGACAGACCTTGCCATCAGCCTCAGCAGAAGCAGCAGTAACAGTCTCCTGGGAAGCAGGTGCCAATGCACCTGGAGCTTTAGTAGACTAAGGAAGGTAAAAAATGCAGGGAGGGGGGAAAAAAAAATTCAACTGAAGACCGCCAAATTTACCTAGCAAATTTCATATACTTTTACCTACTAGCATCTTTCAAAATCCAGAAAAGAAGTATTTTGAATTTGCAAGAAAAACCATAATAGAAGCAGGAAAAAAATAAAAAAAAAAAAAAAAAAAAGAAAAGAGAAGGGAGAAAAAAAGGGAAAAAAAAAAAAAAGCATCTCCAAGACAGTTAAGAGACTTTTGGATTATCTGATCTTCAATTTCATTTTAGCTCCTACACTGATGATATAAATATGAAATCAACAAAAAGAAGGATCAAAGAGCACTGAAAGCAATCTCTAGATAGCTACCTTAAATTCCCAGTTCATCCATCAATTGTCTTAGACTGATTAAAGGCAGTAGTCGTATTAGATCTACTCTGGGACTTCATCTCACTTTTTAAGGTAATGAACTTAGTGAACAGATTTCTATCAGCTGTAGAAACTCCTGTTACAACCTCATGAAGATCTTAAACTATATTCTCTTATCTTTGAATTCTAAATACTTCACATAGTATTAAATAACTGTCTAAAATTCCAGCTTATTGTCAGACTATTCTTTTCTACAACCAGACAATATTTTCCATGACACTTGGTTGATTCTTCCATCCCTGTCATTGCAAAATTGAGTAAGCAGGTAAAATTAAGCAAGCTTAATTTTAGCAGAACATATGACTGGATTATGATGAACAAACGAAAATGTCACCTTCAACATCTTCTCCCAAAGAAAGTAAGACTGCAATAAACTGCAGTTTTAAGAGTGACTTAAAAAAAACAAAAACCAACCACAAGTCACTATGTTGGCACAACGGATATTTTAAATCACTTGTTTATCTTTTGAAATCAGCGTGTCTCAGCTACAAATTTAAGCATGAAAGTTCTGAGTCCATCTTCAACATCTGCAGGCATTTTATACCTTACCTGAGATGATATTCAAGTAGTAAGTGTAATATTAAAGTAAATTTATGGACAAGTCTTCAGAAATACCAGATTTAAAACCTCCCAAAAATTGCATCTTTTTAAGAAAATGACATTCCACTTCTATCTTATGAAACTGAAAGGAAAAAACTCAGTACCTGGAAGCTCCCAAGACTGTTACTAGGGCAGCATATCAAAATTTCCAATACTTATATTGGATCTAGGAGAATGCATTAAACTTTATATATTAAAAAAAAAATATCAAACATTTACTTACCTTGTCTCGTGACACAGCAGAAGGCAATTCCCGGGCTAACCTGTTCCGCCTTTGCTCCTTTAAAAACAATCCAGCAAGACCTCAATTATGTATTACTCTGTATCAACACAGAGGCAAGATTCACATTTTACAGATGACTTCAATTTTAGAGACAAACAAGAGTAATTTCATCTCATCCAGTGCCATGCTAATACTGTGGTCTACGAAACCCTCAATTATTTGGATACTTTGATTACCTGGTCAAAACTAAATTCTCAATATAAGAAGTTTTGCAAAGTTTTTTTGCACCACACTCCATAATCAAAACCTAAGCCTTTAAAAAACAACATCAATGCTGCACAATTTGGCTCAGCACAGACACCCTACAGCCCTCATTAAGCTGTAAAGCCTCCAAGTAATCTAAAGGATTTGATTCTGTGGCCAGCACATGATTAGCCCAAAACAAAAGAGGCAGAATTCGCTTCATAGCAAAATAGAGTTTGAAGCAATCAGGATAAAGAAATATCTGATTTTGCTTGAAAATAACAGTTGATTGTCCACTGATTAAGGCTTGGGTTTACATGGTTTGGTTCTTCAAAAATTTCAATGTCCTGTTTAGGAAAACATTAGAAAAGAACTAGTTTAAGTAACAGATGATGATACAATTCTGTATGTTCAGCTTCACAAAGTCTTAACTTCTGTACTCACAGCAGTTTCCATACACATTGGTTTTGAACTAGATTAAAGAGCAGTCTACCAAGGCAAATTCAAATGCATACCTAGTCAGTGCAAAAAATATGTATAGAAGGAAGTAAAAGGCTAAAACTAAAGAGTAGAAATTGTAATGGAAGCATTTCAAAAAGGAAACCCATAAGAGCATGTAGTGACAGGACAAAGGGGAATGGCTTCAAACTGAACGAGAGTAGGTTTAAATTACATATTCCATAGGAAGAAATTCTTTACTGTGAGGGAGGTGAGGCGCCAAAACAGGTTGCCCAGAGAAGCTGTGGATGCCCCATCCCTGGAGGTGTTCAAAGCCAGGTTGGATGGGGCTCTGAGCAACCTGGTCTAGAGGAAGGTGTCCCTGCACATGGCAGGGAGGCTGGAATGAGATGACCTTGCATGACCTTCCAACCCAAGCTATTCTATGATTCTGTGATGAATGAAAACTATGTGTTGGATAAACGCAAGGGTATTAACGAGCTCTTAGCCAGAGAGATGAAGTATTGCAACAACACCAGATTGATTCTTCCAATCTAGCAGATTGGTTCTTGAACTGCTTCTACAAGACGATGGCAGCAAACAAGTATTATCAACCACAGTTGAGCTTGAAAAACACAAGATTTCTGATGAGAGACTGATGGAGAGAATGTCTCAGGGAGACTGAAGTGTGGAAACACAGATTCAAGAACAATGCCAAAAGCAAGCAGAAATTAGAACCTGAACAGAGGAAACAATACTTGTATTATCCTTTCTTGAATGAGAGGAACATTATTGATACATTGTGTCAGAGACAAATGCAGTTACTTTAACATTAAACACCATTCCACAACTACATATTTAAATTTTCCCTTAAAAAAATGTCATTTCATAGGCAATACTCAGTTAGGTGCCCATCTTATTTTCCAGACTGAAAAATAGGCAGAATCCTTTCAGTGAAATATCAACCAGTGATCCTGAATGTAATATGCAATAGAAATTAACAAATCCACAGGTCACTAGAGTATACACCATATTCATAATTCATCACATTTCTAATACCTCAAAATGAAGAAATGTGCTTCAACAAAAGAAGTCGAAGCATTTGTTATTTTATCAATTTCACTTTCATTTAAAGAGACAAACTTTTTAAGAGAACATATTTTCTTACCTCTATGTTGTTATTCATTAACCCACAGGCATCAGCAAAGTCCGGATGTTTGGTATTGATATAAGCTAACTCAATGGCCACCAGATTATGAACCTGCAATGTAAAACATTCCCAGATCAAAAATTCAGGGAGTAAACCTAATGCTAGTGAAGAGCAATGACCTACAATGCTGGGAAGAACAGCTTAACTGCCCATAGCAAAAGACCATTCAGCCACAAACCACCTACAACATGTGAACCAGTGGGAGATGGCTCACTATGAAGGATAGTGAGTATACAAAACAATTTTTGCTTTTCACATCAAATGCAGAATCAAATACTGAAACACTGTTTACTCCCCAACAGGCAGTCCAAACCAGACTTTCACACTAAAACATATTTACTTAAAGCTGCAAGGTGAATTTTTAGTTTTCACTAGCTAAAGGGCATTATAAGCCTATGAAACACACCAAATAAGGATTATAATTTAATTTTCACCATTTCACCCCAAACTCTACAGTGAATGCACAGCTGCTGTTACAAGGGAAGGAAATAACCTATATGAGGAAGACGAGATGTTAAATTGAAGTATTAGTAAAATTCTTCTTGGGAAATCGAAACGGAAGGGACAATATGCTTAACCCTAACCCCACCCCTTTGTTTTTTATGTATCTATATTCTAATATAGAAGAAGATTCAAAACGTGTACATATTAAATAACTATCAAGTTGACAAATAAGTTAAGTTTCCTTTAATTACTTGGGTTTCCTGACACTGCAAACAGAAGCATCAAGACTCCAGAGAACATGCACTTCTACCAGCAAAATTACAGTACATGGAAACTTACCATTTCATTTGTGACAGGAAGTCTCCTACGCAAAAGACAAGTTACTACTTCAACTATGGCATCGTGCAGTTTAGGAAACCTCAGTAATTCCTAAAAACAAACCAAAATTTTACTGGTGAGACTTCCAGGAGTTTTTAAGCAAGTAATGACACACACACACACGCCAGTAATTACAAACCCAATTCTAAAGCATGCATTTTTACCTGTGTACTGTAATTACTACAATGCTGGATAATCCTCTGCATTTCCTCATGAACCAGCTCCACACAGCGCAAGCTCGGTTCTTCCAAACGTTTGATTTGCCTTTTTACCAGCAACTCAAATGAAACTTCAGGAACAAACAAGGCAGGACGGGGACCCTGGTTCAAAAGGAGGGAAAAAGCTGCTAAATTGTGTATAAAACAAGATGCATTTCTAAGAAGTAGAATAAATCAGATCACAGTGATGACACCTGACACTCAGAACAGGTCTCAAGAGTAAAATATGTTAGAAGAGTATTTAAAAATAAAAGCTGCAAGTTGCTATCTTTAAGACAAGATGTATTAAACAATGATTAACCAGCACCCTTATAGAAAGTTGGAGATTTCTACCTACTCATGTCACTTTAGGCTTACAAATCTGAACAATGTTTTTTCACATTTGGGGATCCACATTTAGATGAAATTTATTATAAAGGCAAAGACATTTTCTTTCTAATTTCAGAGAGAAAAACTGCCATTATTTCTAGGACAGTCTTGGGCATATAGTACCATACCAACAAGATAGGTGAGTTTCAGTGTTTGGAGTAATTTCATTTATGACCATACAGACCAATGCTTAGCTACAAATACAACATTTCTTACCGGATATATGACATCTTTTCTGTTACTAAATCCTGTTCTTACATTTTTCATTTACAAGAGGATAGGAACATGCACACAGATCGTTGCTACAGAGTAGCTCATGCTCCAAGACCATGCAGGAACCTGCTTGTCTGTCCACACCCAACAAAGTACAAAAGCAGACTGACATATTTGATATCCAGAGTCAGGCTCTAAGGAGTGAACATTTTATATACTGCAAAATTTAAAAGTGAACTTACTCTGTTAATTCTTAGCAACACCAATTCCCATATTAGCAAGAAACCAAATCTGTCAGGAAAACACTGAACCATTTCACCGTTGTGTCCCTTATGTAGAATTAAACCTTTGCTTCCTATCTAACACACAGCCAAAAAACTCAGAAATACAGAACACTCACAGTGGCATTTCTAATAGCAGTCAGAATGTCAATTGTGTTAAGGCCACCCAGAGGGTCAACAGATTCTAAAGTTCTTCCAAAAGTCTCATGAAAAATATAACAGATTCTGGCTCCACCACATCTGAAAGAAGAAAATAACAACTGAAGCAGAAAACAACAAGAAGAAAGCTCTCACTGCAAACATTTTTTACAGTTGCTTGGATTCAAACATTTTTGAGTACGTTATGGTCCAGTGTAGTACTACTGCCAGTGAGAGCCAGTAAGAGCCACTGGGTCAACCTAACCACTCAGTCAATATTCCAGGAAAACATTGTACTTACAGCTCCGAAGTCTCTATGTATTTTGCCGTTCCTTCAATAGTGTTACAATATTCTGTGGCAAATTTGGTGATCAGCTGCAATAAAGTAGCACTTTTGTCTTCAACAGGTTCCCCATAACTGTTCAGCAGAGACTGGTACTGAGCAGCTAAAACATTAATTCTGGTTTTCAGTTCTGGCAAGCAATCCCTGATATGATGCATCAGCAGTCTAAAAAAAGAAAACAGTCCCTCATTAGAAAGAAGGAAAAGTTTCAGCTTTATCATCTCCATCAAAACAGACAAGAGACACAAAATAACCACCAAAGCAAAACATTTACTTGGGAAAATTACAGTAAATTCAGAAACTGAGAGAACCAGAGTTTGGAACCAGAGTTTTCTTTAATGCATTAATGTACAGCACCAAAAGAGATACTAAGGGTAAAAAGAAAGGTCTGCACATATGTCTAACACATCAGTTGTATCTTAAAGTAATACCTGTTCAGCGTTCTAGCAAGATACTTGGTTCCATTTCGATTGGCGAGGGAAGGATACTTCTTTTGAAGAAACCCATACTCATCACGAATGGAATCAGCCACACTCTTCTTATTGTTAATATCCAACTGACTCCTGAAGGTAAAAGGCAGAGTTACACACTAGTTAATGGATGCAAAGTAAAAATCATTTACACTTCTGCTTTTCTGGACAGAATATTTAACAATTGGTTTTTGCTTTACACACATAACTCACCTTCCTTAGACTTTAAAGGTTTTTATTTGTTGCTCCATGCAGCAGAGTCAACAAATCAGTATTGGTAGCAACTATACACAGACTAAGCAATGCTTTTATCAAAACTGCATGAGATTTGATCTAAGTAATGTAAAAAAATACAGCAAACAGTACCATAGCCATATGCAGTTAGGCCTAACATATACAGGACCCGTGCTGGATCAGAGCTAATGTGAACAGCTGACCAGAAGCACCCCTCAAGCTGAAGGACAACAGCAGAGGTGGTGACACTACAGTTCTTTTAGAAGTGTCTCTACTCCTCTCTGCATTAGCAGTTGGTTGAGTGGAAGAACAAAGGCTTTTGACAAGTGAGCAACAAGCCCCTCACTTCCTTATTCAGAAGTTTATTTTAACATTGTCACCTTATTCTTAAAACTATATTCACGGCTAAAAAAGTAGAAAGCATTACTTCATTTTAACACGGTTTTAAAAATAGCACCAATGTGCCCACAGACCTATTCACTACTCCAATGATGCCAAGTTTGACTGGAATCACTCTTCCCATGAGCACATCCATAGCATCAGTGCCAGCATCCATGAGATCCAGCTTTGTGATAACAGCAAGGGTTCTTCGACCTACCAAAAGGAAAACACTCACAGGGATGTTCTGATTTGGTCAGAGTAACTAAAACTCATAATTCAGCACAGAGCAGAATTAGTGACCTAAATTCATTAAATAGGTAAATATTGCCCATCTAAACCAGAAGGCTAACACACACAGGATTTGTCTGGGACTTGAATATTTCCTGAGCTCTTGGTCTGAAAAAAATGTGCCAAGAACTTTTTCTTTAAAATATTTTACACACTTTTTGAGTCTAAAAAAATAAACCAGCATCTCAGTAAAATCAGTAGGTTCTTGGGTCTTGAAACTGTCATGTGAGTGTACCTACCTCAGTACTGTAGGTTCTCATTACATAGCACTGCTCCTGCAGAACCTGCAACATGATCTGCCGCTCTAGACCTTTAGGTTTCAGAATTTTGGGAAGTGTTCCAAAAAGGCACTGTCAATCATTTTACAGGGGTAAAATAAAAGGGGTCTGCTATCTTGAACCAGCACAGTTTAACTGAGCAGCCAGAGGAGGTTTTCCCTCAACATTATGTGGCAGACAAGCCAAAGCAGACTTGGAGTTTGAAAACAATCAAGAAATGTTATATTTTACGGATAGAAAAATTTGAGGGTACCAGCACTAAATTGTAGCCTAATTTCTGTATACCTATTTTCCAAGTGTATTAATCCACGTTCTTTCAAATCACACAGTGCCATTTGTTAGTCAATGGTACCGACAGCACTTTGCAAAAGGCAAGAAGCAGGCAGCCAGTAGCTTCAGATCTGTTTCAAAGTCCTTAGGTAAATATAAAATTATAATCTTCCTTCTCCATTAAATCAGTCGGTTCTCCCACAGAAACACAGGAAACCAAAATTAATCTATCCTTACTAAAAGTCACTAAACTAACAGCTAGACAGTCAATTACTGGCTGCAGGGTGGCATATTTTCTCTACTAGAAGTAACAACATTGGAAAATCAAGCATGAAGTTGCCCTAACAGACCACTGTGAACTACTAAAACTCTGAAAACCCCCAACACTCCTAACACCATTTTGCTGCTGTGGAAACAGAAGTGACTCTATGACTACTAGAATAGTTATCTGGCCTGCTGGCAAGCCAGAAATCTATCAGTTAATAATTCATCCCAGCATTCTCTTGAGTTGCAGAGACTGCAGCAAGAAGTCTTTAAGCAAATATAAAACTTTTATTTTCTAGGAAATGTGGTGACATTTACTTTTCTTGCTATATTTTGCCCCAACAACTTCAGTTTTATTTTAGGATTTAGTTTGAGAAAGAAGTTGAATCACAGCATCCAGTTTGCCTTGGTGCTTACCATCTGGATCCACCTCCCGAGCTATTTTCAGTGCTTCGGAAGTGGCCATGTCCGTGTTAGCAGCTGTGACTGCCAGGATAATCGAGTTGGGGTTGCTGATGAACTGAAGGATGAGCTCTCTTATTTGCAGTTCAATGTCCTTGGGCTGATCACCAACAGGCACCTAGAGAAAAAAACAATATGGAACTGTTCAAAATTGTGCCTTTATGCCTACAAGAGGCTTGGTGTCCAAGAACCACGTGCACAACTGGCAGAGTGGGGTGTGTGTATGTGCATGGGCAGTGAAAGATGTCATCTTGTCATCTTCATGTCTCAGAAAATTATCCCATATGTAACCCGAACAAATAGGATCTGAACATTTCTCCTAGGGTATCCTCACTTTATACAGCCTCTTACACAAAATACGCATAGCAACTCCTGGAGAAGCAATGTGGAAAACATTTTCCAAGTTGCCCAATACTCATCTATCTGCAGGTACAGCTCTGAGATCTGGAGTGCTACCTCTTCTAATGAAAAGGAACATGCAGCCCACACACCTACCATCATTTATATGGAGAAAGAGGAAAAACATAAGCAAATCTCTCACTTACAACAGCAAAGAGCATCAGAAACCCAAATCTTACACCAGAAGACATTGACATGTCAAATTTATATAACACTGATTAACCCGAGGCAAGCAGTTTATCTTACAATACAGAACAGTGGCAAAGAGTGAACAGGCACACCTTGTTCAAAAATACACACAGAGTCAGAAGAGGAGCATCCTGCATCTTACCTTTGTCATTCCAGGTAAGTCCACAAGAGTCAGATTTACAACATTAGATGAAAAAATCTTAAGATGAATTGGTTCTGGACTGATCCCCTAGAAATACATTAATAACAAGTAATAATTACTGCTCTGGATTATTTAAATGCATCACTTGAAAGTCCAAAGGCTGTAGTTTCATACTACAAAGACTTTCTTTCACCACATAACTTAAAACACACAGCAAGGAAAAAAAGCCACATGTCTGTCAACTAATCCTTTTGTCTTTGGCAGCAGCCAATTTTATAATTACACATAAAGCCAGGTATATAGCAAAATGAAAGCAATTTTAACTGAAAATTTTTTTTTGCACTTTTATTACAGAATCTTGAAGTAAAGCAACAATTCTCTGTCTTTTAGCTGGAGTCATTTATCTCATGAACACAGTGAAAAAATCTCAAGATAGCAAGCAGCATTCCCATGTTCTTCATTAGAACAGCTAAATGCTTTTCACTCCTACCTGCCAAAACTCTTTAAGAAAGGTTTAAGCAGCAAGAAAATCAATAGCAAGACAACAGATGGACAGAACAGGATTTACCTTATTTGTTCCTGAAATCCTCTCTGTTTCATTTTCTATTTCCTGACGAATTTCATCAAAATCTGTATAGATCTGAAGAAAGAAAAAAAAAAGTTTAAAAATCAAAGACAGCATTCACTTACTTAACTGCAAAATAATGTTCTCTTCTCCAAGGGATGGTGAAAAACTCTCTAAGTATACAGAATACGAAAAAAATATAAGAATTACTATTAGCCCATAAGCTGATGCTAACAGGAATCATCAGCGCTAAAAATTACAGAAATTGGTATTTAATCTGTTGACTAATTCTGTGAGACGGCAGTTATTAGCGCTTATAACCGATGTCAGACACAAGTTATTAATTTGTGTCCACCTAAAGAGAATTCCAAACACTTAATCCCATTTTGAGTCTAGTTGTAATCCTCTGAAGTTAATAAACAACATGCAGTGTAAACCACTTCTCATCTTGAAGAGGACAAAGAGCAATTTCATTTTCAAATTTTTCCACCCTTGTAAAAACTGTTCTCCTGCCAATGCTAAGTAAGTTAGCAGAGAGCTAACCTTGCACCGGGTTCCCTGTATACTCCTCTCTAGCTTTCCTTCAATTTCTAGCACCACCAAGAAGGTGAGGAAATCAGCTTAAAGAAATAAACACTTAGTAATATTTTTGTTGGCAGAAAAATTACCTTTCTTCAAGCAAAGAATTAAGCTTTGACTCTCCTTCTGAAGTGCTAGGTCATGTCAGTTTCTGCTCCTTGACCCTGATGCACATGAGGCTCTTCCTCGTTTTTCACAGCTTTCTAATAAACCTCTTAAATAGCCAATTCTTCAACGGAAATGACTTGTGATCACACCTATCCTTGTCTTTGTGACGTCCATTCTAATTTTGGCAATGCACAAAATAGAATAATCAACAGAATAACCCCAAAAGGACTAAGATAAATAACTCAGCAGAATCAATGACCACACAACAGGCATTTTAGATTTTCAAAAGTTTTCTACTCATAAAAAGCAAAAGACAAAATCCTCAATATTCTGCCATATAGTACAGCAGGCACAATAATGCCAACAATCATCTTCTTTTCAGGAAAGCCAAGCGAAGAGATAACAGAATTAAGTATGTCATAAATATGTTAACATATTTATGACACTGCTACAACATCAAAAGAGTAAACATACCTTATTTTTGGTATGAAGAAATTTACCCCATTCTGCAGCATCTACCTCTGAAAACAAAAATTGATACATGAGAAAGAAGTAGATGTTTCAGTAACATTTTTCCAAGGCCTGTTCATTGAAAATTACATGATTTTTTTTTCAAGCAGCAAAAGAAAAATTAGTTAGCTTTCTACAGTTAGATGCTAAATAGCTCAGTATAAATAGATCTATGATTCTGTCTAATGAAACACTGC
This sequence comes from Eulacestoma nigropectus, assembly GCA_013397775.1. Classification (NCBI taxonomy): domain Eukaryota; kingdom Metazoa; phylum Chordata; class Aves; order Passeriformes; genus Eulacestoma; species Eulacestoma nigropectus. The sequence goes on along the minus strand of VZTE01000433.1, from coordinate 568,805 downwards.
ACCTTACTACTGTGTCTAATTTGTCTCACACAAGGTCCACCTTCCTAACTGTGACTGAGCCGATCACCTATCCTACAATCTTTCAGAAATGGACTTGTTCACTAAGTAACAGCTTGTAACATAAAACAAAAGAATTATTAGCAATAGCTTAAAAAACCTGAAAAAAAAGGCTAGCTTTTAGCATCTTTGCTTTTACCATGCAAGTGAGATCAAATTACAGCTGAAAGAAAAAGTTAGAAAAACCTGTAGGACTAAAAGCAAGCAAACAGAAAATACATAAGAATTCTGCATAACAAAGAAGCCTTAGGAGAACATATCTCTTCCCAAATCTGTCAGGGACCAAACATCTTCACTCTTGTCAGCCACCACTGAAGTCCAGAATTACTATGGGACTACGCAAGAGCAGTCCCAGAAACAGCAAAGGAGATTTTGTTCAATTCCTGCTTTGTAGCAGAGGTAGCAGTTTGAGTCACACTGCAAGATATTCACACTTTCACTGTTAGGTTTCCAAGTATCAGAGGAAAGTTCCATTTCCAATTTTTAGGTTGTAGTCATTTCCTCTGTGCTCCCTGACACAGCAATCTGCTCTACAAGAACAGTCTACAAGAAATCTGGCCTTTTGGAAAACACATTGTTTACCTACAATCAAGTAATCTTTCAAAACTTTTTTTTCACTTAAGTTGAAATTTAACAAAATTGACCAACAAAGATTTTTAAGGATTTGGGAATTTAAAGTGCAGGAAGTTCTATGAAGCAGCAACGGCACAGAAGAAAAGCAAAAATCATCTCATTCTAACGCAACAAGGTCAGAAAACTGAAAATCAATCAGATCATGAGACTCAGCAAAATAATCATCACAGTAGCTGAAGTGTAAAAGGAAAAGTGTAATCAACAATCATGTGGCATGAAATGTATGTGATTAGTGTATATAAGCATGCACTTTAGGTGTAGGGAGAAAAAGCAAGTGGATAAAGGCAACCTTTAGAAAGGTGTCTTGGATTTTTCCATGTAGCAGGGTCTGCAGTTAAAGAGAAACAGCATTGAATGGCGTCTAACATTTTTAATCATATTTCATGTAGCATTTTATTAATTTTCAGTACCAGATTCTATCACAAAGAGCACAAATGCATGCAGACAGATGTGCATGCTATTCTAGTATTGATGAGAGTGTGTAACATTAACAGTATGCACAGAAATAAGACCTTAACTAAACACATATAAATGATGCATATCAATCAGATATTCTATACAACAAAGTTTATTTGATGATGACTATTATTGCCATTCACCTAATTCCAACAGCTTGAAGTATTTTCTTATCTGAGAACAGAAAACAGCACCATTTGGCTCCACAAAGCTGAACTGCTTTGGCAAAATACGTTTCTCGTAATTTAGTCATGGCAAGAACCAGAAAGAGTAAAGAAACATTTTTAATGTCACTGGAAGTAATGTTACTGTACTAGAAGGAAATCTGATGCTGTGCATCTATATTTTTAAGACTCAATTAAAGAATTACATCAGTTCTGAGACAGATTTAAGAAGAGACAACATATGTATCACCCTTCTCAACTTTTAATTTTTTTCAAAGCATTCATGGAAATCCCATTACAAAAAAACCCCCAACTTCTTACTGAAGGGTTGATGAATTTACAACTCTATTTTCCTGTGATATCTGTACAACGCCCTGAAAGTGCAAGAAGCAAAACAAACTGGTGAAGACATTTTTGGTTTGTGCCTCTTAGGTACAAACTGCAGGTAGCATAACAATAATCAACTCATCTGTTTGAAAAGCTTAATTCATCTGGAGAGCTGATGTCTTGCTCAGTCAAGGTGTGAGTATCATCAATAGAAATATGATTTTGATGGACTGGATCCATTAAGGAAAAACTTTTAAAAAGCAAACTTTCATCCCTACTGTTTTGCAGGCACATGAGCTATGAAAAAACCATCATTAGGAAAAAGCTTTTGTTTGTCTTGGTTGGCAAATGGGCAAAATTACATACCAGTCTCCAAAATAAGTGCAAGGGTTCCTTCATTCCAGGTTTAGTTTATTTACTGTTCAGAGTAAATAAAGCAAAATGCATATAGAGGAAGAAACTATAGTATCTTCAGTGATTGCTCATCTCCTCTTAAAAATCAAATCTAAGAGAGTAAAGAAAGGCCTAAAGCCAGGAAGAAAAATATACAGCAAGATACTGCCACTGTTACATTTGAAAGATGGACCAAGCACTCTCTGGTTATGTCCCTCCTTGGGAGGTGATTTCCTTCTCAGACACTGTTTTAGTCGCAAATTATTCTCTTTCTGGTGGCATGGGATCTTGCAGCTAGGTACTAGGCTTAGTTCTATGTATAAATAATTTTTTTCACTATTATCTATAAGCTTCTTAAAATAAATATTAAAAAGACACACATAAGTCAGAGACAGCGCATTTTAACTTGCTAACACCTACAGACAAGTTTCCCGATAGATCTAATTTAATGGAAAGGAGTTTGTAGGAAAGGAGGAAGGATTTGCATTTCTCTAAATGTAACAATGCTCAAGGCAAGGAGAAAGTGTTTTAATTAGCCCACATTCAGCAACCCACTGTTCTGGCTTCCATGTAGAATGTTTTTTTATCACTCATTTAACTGGTAAATCAGTCCTTCCCCAGTTATGTTACTTTTTGGAAGCTTTTCAGGCAATACATTCAGAAGAATTAATCACTTGATTAGATGAAAGATTAAATGCTAGATAAAGGTGTGTGGAAATGACACTTCGGTCATTACGAAATCCAGTATAACACATTAGAAGAAATTATTAAAACAGCAACTATTAGGGACAAACAGATCCTGCTTTTCAAAAAAATACCCCACCCCATCTCTCGAATAAAGCAGCAGTCTATACTTTTCTGGTTTTCCATATCCTGTAGTAAGACTTGAAAACCTTAATAAATGCAAAGGAAAAGCAGACAGATTACTTGATTTTTCTCAGGACTGCCTGCCCTCCACCAAATTGTACTTGTTATGATCTACTCTACAATATTCCTTTAAGAAGCTCAATACAATACAAAGATTACTGACTTGAGTTATTCATATATCTCCCCTCCCTTTCTAAAGCAATAGAAATGTTATTAATGTACAATGGCAGCACAGAGAAGCTGCTGGGAGTCATAAAAGCCCACCACCATAGAGGATTTCCTGCAGCATGGCAATGAGAACTTCCCAAATATTAACTTCCAAGCTTTCTAGTTTTCATATCTTCACAGCTCCTGGACCCAGAAGATGACCACATGAACTCTCTTTACCCCAAGTCGTATCACTTCATCCCTTCCTAGCTCTCTTTCTCTAAATTAAGAGTGAAAAAAAAAAGTGAACTTGTGAGGAAAACGTGCACCTCTTCCAATCTCTTCTGTAGGTTGTACCATTTTTCCCATCCTTGACACCAACTAGATTGCAAGCACTTTAGAGGGAAAGCTCTTTTTGTCTTGTGCTTCTACAAAGCCAAGTCCAGTGAAGCAGGCCACACTGTTTGGGAGCTAGGGGTAAGAGATTCCTATCTGAAGTAGAGAGCAAAAGGCTGAAAAAACAGTGTTGATTTACCAAGTAACGGATTTGTACTAAATATTCCAGTGTTCTGTATCAATTCTGTATGTTCAGAATTTGAACAATGTTCAGTTTCCTATCCTGGAACAAACTAAAAAAAGGAACCTATAAGCATTTACTACTTGGCCACTGGTATGTTCTCTCATTTTCCATTTCTGAACTACTATTATAGGTCTTCACAGCAAGACGAATTTAACAATTCACAAGTCCAGGCCCAGTTCTCTGATAAGTGCTGCTTCTCTTGCAATTTGATCAGAGAACACCACAGTGTGGTATCACATCAAACACACCATATGTGCTGAATCACTAGAGGCCAACAAGAAACAGCAAAAGCATGATGAGAACATTCCCTTCACACCAAATTACACACATTCTCTGTAGGATATACAGATTAGCCTGAAATACCATGTTATAAAAATACAGAACTTCATATTTAATGGAAAATTTATCTCTGGTATTTTCTGACTCTCTTGATTTATTGCAGTGACCACAGTACAAGGGTATCATTTGTCCCTCCCTAAGTGAAGAGCATAGCAGTCAAAAGTGCTTTGTGTTAGAAACTGGGAAGCTTTCTGGATGCCAACACTCCAACAGAGATAAAACTTAAGCTTGTAAGAACCACAGAGCAGCAGCTATTTTGAAATGGCTGTGTTAATATATAATACTAGTAGAGCAAGCATTAGGATGGATACAGGTGACAATCACAAAACAGAAGTCAAAAGAGAAGAGAGTTGTATAAAAGTATCTGTGTGTACAGAGAGTTCAATGCCAGCATTCAGAAAGCAGCATGCCAAGACTGATACTTTCTTGTCTAGTATTCAACTTTTAAAGAAGAAAACCCTCATCTGGATAAAATCCTTTTCTGCAAGACTATTTTTGTCTGGGAAATCCCAAATCCATATTCAACCCTACCTCAACATCCACCTCATCACCAATAAAACTACCTTTAAAAATAGACCTCTAATGGCACTTATTATAGTGTCACACAGCATAGCCAGAAAAGAGGTTGCCATCTTTTTTCTTTCCAAGCTACTTGATCCCATCTTCTCAGACATAACACCACAATCTGAACATAAGCTAAACCAGAGCAGTGACAACACCGCCTAGACCATGATTTGCCCAAATTTTGGAAAGAAGAGACATTTCAAGCTCAACTGGTAAATCACAAAAGTTTCTCTAGTTTTACCAAACAAGCCTACATCTCTTTCAGAGGAACAAGAAGAGATTGTAACATGTACATATTGCATATTGATTGTTTTCCTCCCAAAAAAACTAAGTGGGCATCATAAATAATAATTTAGCCCCACATTCTTATACATTTTAAATGTAAAATCCAAATCCCCAGACCAAATGCAATCTACAACAGAAAGGCTCTGCCTTGACTCAGAATACTCCCATTACAAAACCTCCTTTTACACCTCTAAAGCTGCAAACAAGAAAAAAGTAATATTTTACCCTACAACTCAGAATCCAAGCATTCTGAGAAGTTCTAGAAATACAAACTATATACTGAACAATACAAGCAATGTAAAACTGCATTTAAAGACACCAAACGTGCCATTTCTAAAAAGTTGCAGAGAGACTGAATTCTCCATCCTTGGAGGTTTTCAGACCCAAACAGATAAAGACCCAAGAAACCTGGTCTTGAGTTCAGAGTTTGCCCTATTTTGAGGAGACTGGACTAGAGGTCTCCTGAGATCACTTCCAGCCTGAATTGTCCCTACAATTTCTCACATGGTTTGAATGCTAATTGTTATGAACCCTAACTGTGCTCTCTGCTTGTGACAATAATTAAGATCGGAGCTTAAACCTTTTAAACAGCACAATACCAGTAACTGTCCTTCAGAAACCAAAGGCCATAAATATTACAGGAAAATAAATACTGTAAAGAACTTCTGATACCTTTACTTATTATTGATTGAAACAAATTAAGAAAAATTTGAACACAATGAGAATTAATAATTATAGCCCCAAGTTTATCACGTCAACAAAAGCCTGTGCAGTTGTTATTGTCTACATAAAAAAGCTAGGATTTATCTTACAATCAGAAGGTAGATATGCCCCTGCTGCTCCTTCCTAAAATCAGGGGCATTAGTTGGTATAAAATGAGCACTGAAACTCCCAAGGGACAACTGAGATCACTTCCTTGATCTGCTGAAGGATAAAACAGAAGCAGTACAGAAGACAAGCTTCAAACTAAACAGCTTCAGAACATTTAAAGTGCTGTGCTTGATGCACTTGGAGTCTCTCAGTGCAGCCCAGTAAGGTGGCATCTGTAAGCTATAGGACGTGTCAATTCAATTCTGTTTGCATCTACTACAAGTTTGTTTTCATTTCCCCTTCTCCCACTGCATTCAGAACTTAGCTATTTCCTACCCTCCTTCTAAAAACTCTCATACTCATCATCCTCTCAATGAAATACCTTATTTATACAGCAAAAGGGAAGAGGACGAAAAACACACAGAAGAAAATCATGTTCTCTACACTCCAGACAATTATATTTATAACTGAAATGCTTTGTTTGGCCTATTTTTCTCAAAAGAAATTCCCAAGAAAAGGAAAGCTTAAAACATTAAAAATATTTTGAATATCCAAAAGATTTTGACTTCATGACATTTGCTAAATGGACAAAACAGATGTGACAACAGCTGTGTTTTCTTCCAAGCAAATCTTAAAAAGCATACTAGAGTTATAAGATTACAGCAACTGATTTTTCATTTAAAAGAACAAGAAAGACTTGAATTCTCTTTCCAAAAAGGCAAAACACATTCTTGGCTCACACTTACCATTTTCATCTCCAGCTCCTTTCCGACCATCCTCTGGGGAAACGTGCACCAGCTGCAGAATAAGGGGTCTCCGGGTGACAACTCCAGTACCTCGTGGGAGCAGATCCCTCCCCACAAGACTTTCCAACACAGAACTCTTTCCACTGCTCTGAAAAGCAGAATACAGCTATATTACTTTCTTAAACATAAAAATGCTGTGATGTTCTAGTTTGCTTTCATCTGGCCTGCAAACAGCGCTCTGTTTTGTCCTCTGCGATAGAGTGCCTGAAGGAGCATATGACAGACTCCCTGCAGACACAGCAGTGTCACTGCACAGGCACTGAAGGACACAAGTCTGCTACAAGCCAGTAACTGTCTCAACCTGCTTGGGATACTCAGAACAGATATCTATCTACATGGTTTTTAAATGCTTCATGGTTTTTATCTCTTAAGGTTAAACTAAACACATAACAGGTCTCAGAAAAATTAATCTCCTATTTAACAATTTCTACCACAAATATTAAACTCTCCAGAAATATTTCCAGGAAAAAAAATGTTTTTCTTTATAATGCTCAGAAAGAAATTCCACGTCTTGTACTATGTCATCTTCTAACATCTTGAAGTAAAACTTTACTTTGTAAACTGAGGAATTTAACCCTCTGTTTGTATTTGTTACAATTAACGTGGGCTTGGCTGTACCAGCAGCAGCATTACACAAACATATATTAACTATGTATACTTGAGTACATTAAGGTGCTACAATGTTATATTCCTTTCAGTTTGAGGGTTGGTTGGGTAGGGTTTTTTGTTTGCATTTTTGGGTTTGTTTGGATTTTTGTATAATGTGTTGTATGAGCTTCATAAATACAGGCATTGTTTTACACCCTAAACATAGAAATAAACATTGTTGCATGGCATCCCACACGCTCTCTCTGTATACACTTACAATTTCATTGCCTGCAAACATTCGTCTACATAACAACAAACTGTAAAAAATTGGGAAATTCTTAAAGGCTGTGAAATTACAAACACTGTTGGAGCATCTGTATTTAAAATGTTCTCCTGCAGGACTTTTGCATGAGACTCACAATTGGTCCAACAAGCAGCTGTGAAAACCTGGGTTTTAAAAGTGATTCCAGACCAGGGCCATGTTAAAACTAACAATAAACAACAGACCCAGCTATGTCAACATAATATGTTATAATATGTCTGATTGAGAAGATTTTGTCTTTTTAATAATACTGTATTAAACTCTTCCAATTTTCTGCAGCTCTAAGTCTACATAGAGATGCCATGAGAAAACCTGTTCTATCAGTCATTGCCACCATCTAGGAAATGTTTCTGTATTAATGCAACTACTAAATTCTCTTGTATGTTAAAAAACAAACAAAAAAAATCAAAAAAAAGGAAACCAACAGATGCTTCTGACAGCTGGACTGTGCATTATGTAACTGCTACAGAACCTCCACTCAGCCTACCAGTTCTGAAAAACCAGATTTGAGACTTCAAGCAAATGATGAGTATATAACCTAGCATAACATGATATAAAAGAAGTGATGAATATCTTTAAATCTCACACATTTAGTGACATTAGGTGACTTTCCTAAAAATGAAAAATACAGCAGAGGTCAAGCAACACATTACTATCAGACAGTACATTTCTACTAGTGCAGTACAACAAGACATGAATATATTATATAGGCTTTATAACCTATTGAAATAGGACTTGTATGCAGAACTACAAAATAAATATTAAAATACAAGGCCAAACCCCTAGAAAGTTTGAACAGCAACAAATGAAAGCCTTTTATTGTACCACTTTATTGTATATGCTTTATGGCACAGAAAAAAAAGATGTTTTATCAAAAATATCATTTGTCTCAATAGGCAAATAACATACCAATGCAGATTATGTATGTTTTTCAAAGTAAATCTAAATCAAATTTGACAGCTGTGAGATCAATGGTCTAGAAAGACTTGGAAGAAAAGCAGGGTCAAACAGAAATATAGCCTTATTAAGATTTGTTTTTCCTTCAAAAGACTCCCCTAGAAAGTAATTAATAACTTTCTTCAACTGCCCTTCCTCCAAACCAACTTTGGGAACTTTCCCTGCAAGGAACTTATAACAGACCATTGGGCACTGAACTCTTACCAAAATAACTTAAGAAACAACCTGGCCAAAGCACGAACTAGGTCTGCAAGTCTCCCTGAGAGAGCTCCTGTTCTGGCACACTTCTGAAGAATTACTGATTTTACAGACTGTGAAAAAACAAACTTCACAGTGAAAAATAACAAACCACTTCTCAACAAACTTACTTAAAACAAGTGAAATGCCTAACCAAAAAAAATGAGAGATGATAAAGGTTCATCTGCTGCATTGGAAAAAAAAAAAACCAAAGAAGACCAGTGTTTCATTTATTTAAAATATTTCAAACATTAAGAGGCATCTGGATGTGGCACTTGGGGATATGGTTTAGGGGTGATTATGCTGGGTTGATGGTTGGACTAGATGATCTCGAAAGTCTCTTCCAATCTCAATGATTCTGTGATTCTGTGGTCTCTTAAGCAAGATTTCTTAGACATGGGAAAAATGATCACTCGGTCTCAAAAGGCTGGAGATCAGACCTAGAAGAAGTGGCTTCTCATGAACATATAATCCAAGCACATAAGGGATAGTAATAAATAGCTGGAATCCTTATCAAGAACCTCATCATGAAAGGAAACCAAAATCCATGGGACAAGCTGCTGCACGCTGCTGCTCTTTAGTCTTTCCAAAGGAGTGGTAAATGCAGGAAGCTAAAACAGGCACACACCAAGCTACGTACAGAAGTAAACCACTGTGTCTTACACCACTCCCAATTATCTCTGGATGAAGAGGGAACAATCTGGATCCTTTGCAAACACACTAAATGAAACATCACAGTACTCCATGCAACAGGAAATTCTTTCAAATTGCATTACATTCCCAGCTAAAGCAATCTGTTGTTGGAATACAATTATCTAATGACGCACTTCTTAATCTGCACTCCTTAGCATCCATTACCAAGAATTGTCTGGGAACACGCTGAGGAAGGCAGTAAACACAAAGCTGATCTTGTTCTGCCAGTGGGATATGGGTCTGTTAAGAACACAAAGTCGGTTCAGCCAGTCCTTCAAACAATAGATGTAGACAGAGACTAATACTGATGACCAAAGGTACCACAGAAATTTTAGGTGAGTCTGCAGAAGCATCACACTTGTTCTGTCATCTCATTGAAATGCTCGTTATGATTTTAAGCATGGACTGAAATCCACAAATCCATTTAACAACGGGTCCAGAAAAGCATTAACAAACTCTAACTTTTCATAGGAGATGAGGCAGATTTTCACTCTGCACCCTAATATCTGACCCTAATTTGAAATATTTATTAGCTGTGATATCTAGAGGAACTTAATAGAGATTGCTCAGAAAAAAAAAAAAAAAAGGGGAGCAAATACAGGAACATCTTGTGTCATTCCTTTAACCTTTATGTCAAACTTCCACGGCTGAGTGTTTTACACTCTGCTCTGTCAACCACCTCACAGAGAAATCTCACAGAGAAACACCTGAGTCCGGTGGATGGTAAAACCACTTTCCCCAGAAGTACTAAGATAAAAAGAAATGATGCACACAGGACTTCAGTATTTTACATCATATATACTGTCAGTGTGTGTTGAAACCTTATCAGCATTCTCACTACCTCTCTAACACTTGTACTTTCATTTTTGTTTAGACTAATCTGAAGATGATGTTGACAATCAAGGATGAAGGGCAGTCACTGGGAAACAATTGTGCACTTATTCACCCACATTAAGAAGCTGCAAGCTGTAAGAATTGATCCACTCCAAAAAGCCAGCGTCTCTACTTTTAACAGTCCCCATGAGGTTGCTCTGCCTCCCTGTCCTTCATTTCTTCTTTACTTGTCCCTGCATCTTTCAACTGTGTGTACTTCAGTATCAAAAGGCATTTGCTCCCATCCATTACACTAATTCTTAAGAGAAAATGTGGGTTACAATCTGCTGCATTACAAACCACAGTTTTAGGAATTCAGAAGCAGCACACAGCAAATGCATGATTTTATAATTGTCCAGCTCATTAACAGCCAGAGATGTTACTTTCAAAAACACTTTAGGGTCGTTGACAAGTCAAATGGAAGAGACTCTGTCTTGAAAATGCTGAAGTAACACTATGAGCAACCATTCACATTCATCCCATCCCTTTTACTTCACTGGCTTTCTTACTCTATTTCCACATCCTCATTAGCATTCCTATTTTAGAAGACTTATGCCCTACACCAAACAGAATGCAAAGATGTTTTCTCCATATCAAAAAAAGAACCCTGAACCAATCCTCTTGCACCATGGAGCTATCCTCCACTTTTACCCCTGCCTACAGGGACAACGGCCTAGAACACCCTGATGGCAGAGACCAGGGCAAGGAAAGGACCAAGCGCCTCAGCCTTGTCCATATTCACTGCCACTGGATCACCTGCCACAGTCAGCTGCAAGCCTGTCTCACCCTCATTTCTCTTTTTTCTTAACTGCTGATACAGTGCTGGAAGTTCCTGTCGCCTTTGATGTCCGCTACCAGTAACAGTGGCTTTCTCGATAGCATCTCTGCCTATGCAGGCAGGATTTTTATATCCCTGGGCGAGCTTGTCCTCATTTCTGCCACCTGCATGAGTCTTCTGTGATGAAGCTGAGTCATGAGTTCCCTCAGTACTGCTCTCCTTAGACCTCTACTCATTTTCCCAAGCAAGTGTACGGACTATTGTTTTGTGCTCCATGAGGCTGTCCTTAAAGGAATGCCAGGTCTCTTGTGATTCACAGTCCTTTAGCTCACAGGGTCCCACCAATTAGCTCAGTAAATAAGCAAAGTCTGCTCTTACTCTCATGAAGTCCATGAAGCAAGAAGACAAATTAACACAAGGCCCACCTGGAGTCTCACTGATGCACAAGAATCATCAATTTCTCACAGTCAGACTGTTGTATATTTCAAGTATTATTAAAATGATAATGAACTTGTATCGGCTGCAACAAATTTCAAGTCATCTTACAAGCATCTCCTGCCTTCCTCTGTCTGTCTTTAGACCTCATAACGTCTCTGTGGAGCCAATGCACAATACATCATCTGTGGAGAAAAAACCTTATTAAGGAAACATGTCCAACAAACTACCAGGAAACTTCCAAAACAAAAATTAGTTTCAAGGAGTGGAAAACTTAGCTCGTTGCTTTTGAACAGGGCAAACTGGTATCTTTTTTTCCTATACAAGAGGAAAAAAAATGCAAAGCACTCCTGCAACACAACACGGACTTACTTCAGGACAGCACAAGAAAATAGAGGCAGTGATTTCGGAATTCCCTATGACTATTGGAGTGGCACAACACCACGAACATTTGAGAATGACAGTAAGGAACTGTGAAGTAAGAGAGACTTCTCAATGAGACAGTAATTCCTGAAGAGTTCCATTCAGGAAAGCAATGCATCTGCTTTGACATTTGAGATGAAATGGTGGCAATTTTGCAGTTTTTGTCATACAAGAAGTATAAAAGTCCTGCTGGTAAATCACACTCTTGGCAATATATACATATACAATTTCCTAAATTTTCATTCTATCACTGGGAAATAAAAGCTAATGCATTTGTGCTGGGATCTCCTCCATGGGAATACTACCCAAACTGGTGCTTTAAAAAGTTATTTGCAGTAGCCATCCTAGAAGAGTTCAGCCTGCTATAACCAAAGAGCAGCAGTATTTTTTTTCTTTCCTTATTTTGTAAATATGAATTATTCTGGAATAAAAGGTGAGTACACATGCAATTTCGGAGCAGTTCCACAAGGGAATTGCTTTGGTTGGAACAGCTATTATAATAAAATTTTCCTATTCAAACTAGGAACGCCCCAAGCCAGGCTGGTTGTAAATAGCTAACAAATTCAAAAATTTATTTACTAACCAGAAAAGAATGTTAAAGCTATTAGCAGGCCAAAGGAATTATTTTAAGACATTGTTTGAAACAAAATAACACCGCTAAAAGATACAAAAGAGACAACAGGCTGATCCCAACTTGAGAAAACAGTAAAACCAGCATAATGCACTGCTTATTGTTGCAAAATGCATGCAAGATCTTGTCCAGACTACCAGACTGTTGTTCCTGCAGGGCATTCCCCATTTACTTGAATAGAGAGCTCTACTGAATAAGCCAGGGAGAAACTCGAAGTCACAGGAACTACCTCCACATAAAACAGTTTATGTACAAGCAGTAAGGAATGCCAGAACTGGCACAGCTCAGTCCAAATTCTTCAGAAATCCCACACTTACACCATATCTAACTGTAGACATGTGCCAAACAACAGCAAATACAGCAATGATTGGCAGATGTTTTCTTCCTCAGTACATCAATTCCCTAAGCCCCCCAGTAATTCACTTAAGAAAAAAAATGCCTCATCTAAAGAGAAACAAGTGCAGACTCCAAGTTACATCATGGAGCCATGGTATTTGAAGATCCGCATTTGCAAGCCAGATAGCCTGACCTTACGTAGTATTGTGCATACTACTATATTCATGACTTGCAGTAAAGTGAATCAAAACAAAGCCAACTTGTATCTTCAAATTTTAAAAGTTGTAAACAACAGTATTATTAAAAAAAACCCCAAACCCCAAATCTCTAAGTTAGTCAACCTTCTGGCTACTACATGAACAAATCTTTTCCAAGAACTACACAGCCATTTTCTGTCCAGATTATGAAAAAAAAAATGCCTGTGCTGTCTGTTTTAATACTCTCCTCCTCCATCTTCCTGAAAATACATTTTCTCTGCACTGTGCCCCCTAGATAACATATGAGATTCGCTTGGTCTAATTAAAATACAGGTTTTCCAAGAAAAACAATTGCCAACCAGAGGATAAACAGGACCCTTGCAGTAAAGCACCAAAACTAGTGAGAAAACAAAACAAAGCATACAAACAAAACAAAAAAAGAGAAGCACAAGACTACTTTATCCACATCCTTCTGCAACTGTGAATTCTGTGCAGACTCCCCACTCTTCCAAAATAACCAGGCATTTGGAAACAATAAAATTAGTATCTTTTTAAAAATGGTGTTTAATACTGCTTTCATATTAAAAATCCATCTAGATAAAATGCTAAAATGGAGGATCAAGTTATTAGACCTATCATTTTATTTTAATCTAGATGAAGTCTGCAGATAGAAACAGTGAAAATGCCATTCTTTGAATCACAGAAACCTTCAGCACCCAAAAAGTTCAGCTGTTCAGAAACGCAGGGAGCCCATCAGATAAAAGAAACAGCACAACATAAGAATTGTTTGCACTGTATCATATCAGCAGCAACATTTATATTATGTCTGGTAAATGTAAACAGCTAATTAATGTCAGTCTCACTTTGCTGCTTGTCTGAAACAAACAGCAGAACAGTCAGGGCACGACTCAACAGGAGCAAAGGATGGCAAAAATGAAAACAGTTACACCCAAAACCAGAGACTGTAAATGTCAGATATGAACACAAAAAAAAAACCAAACGAAACCAGGAAGTTTTCAAAACATTTGGGAGAAAAAATAAACTGTCCCCAGCCAGCATGGAAGCTATGCTCTGTTACATCCCCTGTTCAAATGTAGATACAAATGGGTTTTTGCATCTGCATGAACTGCCAGGAAAGATCCTTGGACAAAAGAACAACAAAAAACCCAAAGAAAAATCAAAACAAACAAACAAACCTCCCCCCACAAAACTCAAACCAACAACCCAACAAGAAAGGCAAGAGGAAGACATAGCTGTGTTTGGCATAGGGTCTTCCTGGTTGCTTGGTACAAGCTGGAGTTTCCTTCACCTCAAACTGGCTTTTTGCCAACACAATGTAGGCTATACTGAATGAGCTAAGTGGCTTAAATTTCTCTTCCCCTGACAGGGAAAGTCACAGAAGCTCTGTACAGCACCTGAAGTTTCAGACCAAGGTGCCAGTCTCTCTCAGGTGGGATGCTTTGACAGCATCTGCTGGATTCATCTCCTTATCCCACTAGCCAGGACTGTACATTACCTTCCCATTGCTTTCAACTTCTTAACGGCCAAATTACCATCCCAACTATTTATCTTACCAGAATATAAACTTACACATATTCAAGTACTCAGGCTGTTACTGCAAATCAAGAAACTTTCCTCCTTGCAACAAAAAGTGGTTTAGCATTGAAATATCAAACATGATACTTACTCCAAACAGTAAAAAAAAGAAATAAATGTCATGCTCATCTGTGAGCCAATCCCAAGGGAACATCCAACAGAAGTCTATACTAAATACTGTAAAAGACACCTCCCCACTGAAAGTCTCAAAATGGCATTAACAGAAGATGGAGCAAAAGTACTCATAAACGTACACATGAAAGGTCACTTCCAAATCTCACTTGTGAATTCCATCAGTTGCTACATCAATTTCACTATGATGTCCCTACTTCAACTAACACTACCAAGTGCAAATAAAGCCCACAGGGTGTTTTCATAATGTCAGTTTTAGGAGAATTTTGCTACAAAGCTGACACTAAAGTTTGTATATAACTGGGTTGATGAATACTAACAACCCCAGACATATTCCAAGAATTACTGGCACAAAAAAAATAAATAAAGACAATTCATTTTTACATACTTCTAGGCAGATATTTTGTTGTCTCGTTGGTTTTCTTAAATTTATTCTAAATCTTACGCCCACCTTTGTAGTGTAGGCATTTAATTTTTGTGATACCACCTATCCGTACAAAAGGCCATAACTAACCAAATTACTTTTCTTCCCCTTGCCTCCTTTTACTGTAGTTTCAATGTGTTTGGTTGAGACTTTTTAATACCACCCTATTATCCTTTACAAATACAGAGCACAAAGCATTTGTATAAACCAGAATACTGAGTATTACAGCATTATTGAACAAATATTTTTATATCATATTCCTAACCCGGACACTTTTTTTTTGCACTTCAGTCATACAGTTCTAAAAATGGAAGTGGAATACTGAATTGGGGAAAAAAATAGAACACCTATCTGGGAATGGCTGAAAAACCCTGAAAAAGTGAAGACAAACTGGCAGTCTGAAGGTGTCCTCTGAGTTCTATCAGCACAGTCCCCAGTTTTCTTAAATGACCCTGTAGTAGGACACAGAAATAACTTACACAATATTTATGGGGAGAATGAGAAGGAATCCTCATATGACTGAGTGGCAGGAAAATCACTAGAAGTGCAAGAGATCATCTAAATGTGCAAAACTTACTGAGAAATAATTTGTAATTAGCACCAAAATGTATCTAGAAAGAGGAAAAATTAAAGCATTTCGATTGCTCAGAGCACAAGGGCAGTAGGAAATTAATCCCAAACAAAAGAGATGGGGGGAAGGGAACACTGGAAACAGAAAATATTCAAAGATAAATTAAGGCTCACAAGCAGCTTCTAGTTCCACACACTCTAGAAAAGAAAGAATTAACTTAATGCACAGAATGAGAACTGGAGAAAGACATAAACACAAAACAACACAAGGGTAGAGAAGAGAGAGGACAGGTGAGAAAAATAAACAGAAAACACTACTTTAAAAAGCATTTTTCCTCTCCTTGCTGAATATGTAAAAAGGTCATTTAAGAAAAGCAACTGGCAAATTGGAAGAAAAAAGCATAATTCAATTAACAGAGAGTTACAGAAAAATTAACTGGCAGCATTTGCGTCCTACAAGAAAAATGGAGGTGAATAATTCAAGACTGTTTATTTTGAATACTATCTAAAGAAGAAAAAGCAAAGACAGCATATGCCAGTGGGCTACAAATACATCAACTGTGTGAACAAACTTAAAGGCCACGTAGCACTTCACCAAGAAACGAGATTGCCTAAAAGGCACATTTTCTACCAGCACCAAAACTATCAGCTCTAAGCCCATATCTGACACATCTCCAGAAATCTGGCCTACAATAAACTAATTTCAAATTAACAGATTAATACAATTTTATTTAAACTAAAACTAATTGCATAAAATAACCATCTACAGAATTACTATGTCAGTAAAGACATTTTTTTTCTTTCAACAACCCTGACTAAAACAAAAAAAACCCAAGATACAGCTTGCTAGACATTTTGCTATATATTTTTCTGGAGTCCATATAAGACTTTGTTTTGGCATGATAGGAAATTTCATGCTAATTCATGGGGGTTTATAAATATACTGACTACGGCACTGAACAGATATTGATACTGATGGGTAGACTACTGAAGTCAAACTCATGTCAATACTGTCTTAACTCTCAGTATTTACTTATGAAAAGTATTTACACCTAGGAAAAGATAACTGGGACAGAGTTGTTTAAAAGTATTTTTTTTAAATGCCACTTTAGTATATTTCATAAAGTGAAACTGGAAAAAACACTTTTAATCTTACACAGAAAAATGCCACACCTCTGTACTCCACTTTTGTTGCAGATCTAAACTGAAACACAAGAATATAAAGAATAAAGGAAATGCTCAGCTTGCTTGCATAATTTTTAATGTAAAGAAGATGAAATGTCTTCATAAAGTGATCAACTCCTATCAGATACAAAACCAGCAAGTACCCAACACAGCTTACCAGTCTCTCCCACCCTATTCAGATCTACTTTATAAAGTGGCTGCTGTAAAGTCAGCAAATGGATCTGATGTAAACTGGAAAAAGAGAATGACTTGTGGTTGCCTCACAACCATTTTGACACTGTAGCTGGCTTTGAGCAAACCTATTCCATGCCTCAACAACATGCAAGCTTTACACATACAGCTGGTGTTTTAAGCTATTTAACAAAAATCCTGCGTGCAGAGTAGTTGATATTAAAGTCTTTGGTGAGCAAGTTATTGTCAAAGAGCACAGCATATTCAAAAGATATTTAAATTTCACAGAAACAAAATAAGAGATCTATTAGCTTCAAGTTTTACTTCTGTTTAACGCTTCATCTTCTACTCCCTTATGACTTCTGCAGTTCTGGTCAGGCACGTTCAGCTGCCAAAAGTTCTGCTGAAGAGCAGCATCCCATCTGAAGAGATATGAAAGGGTCTGAGCTATCTTCGAGCCCAGGAGCATTACCGGGCTCACACGCACGTGTTGCAACTGTTGCAGCCAACAGCCGCTGGCCTCGCCCCTCACCTCCACTCCCCGTCCCCAGCTAAGACAGAGTCCAAACGGCACAAGAACCCGGGGCAAAGGAACACCATCCACGCCTGCAAGATGCCGTTCCACTACCACATCCCTTTCACTCGGCCCTCGCTTCACGGCCGCTGTCGGCGGAGGGAAGCCACGGACCGAGCAGCGATGGCGATCACGCTGACGCACTGGGGCGGCTGCCGGTGCACGGGTCCCCCGACGCCACCCGCACCCCCGGTGTGCGGGCCGGAGCCACGGGAGACGGGGGCACCGGGCCTCCCCGCAGCCCTGCGGAGCTCCTCGGCCGCTCGAACCGCTAGGGAGAAGCGCCAAAGGGCGGGAGGGCGGGCGGCGCACGAGGCGCTCCCAGTGCGGCCGGGGGTGAGGCAGCGGAGCCGCGCAAGGAGTGAGGGGGGGACGCGGGCACCGAGGGCGTCCCGCCCGCCGTCGCCTGCCGCGTCCCCCCGTGCCCTTGGCGGGGGCA